>JAVJIF010017208.1:0-103783 GCA_038442645.1 Agave tequilana | reverse complement strand
CGTGATGGGTTCGTTAGAGAAATAGGAGATATGCTCTTAATCTTTGTTGGGTCATGGAGAGAAAGGAGAGTTGTGATGGGTTCATGGGGAGAGAGAAGATATGCCTTTGATCATTGTCAAGTTTATTGGAGAGAGGATATATGTGATAAGTTTACAGGGGAGAGAGAAGATAAATGTGATGGGTCCATAAGAAAGAGAAAGGAGAGATGCCATTGATTCTTGTAAGGTTTACGGGAGAGAGGAGAGATATGATGGGTTCAGGGGGAGAGAGAGGAGAGATGCTCTTGTTCCTTGTTAGGTTCACGGGGGAAAGAGAGGAGAGATCTGATAGATTCACGAGGGGGGAGAGAGGAGAGGAGAGATTCCATTGACTTTTGTTGGGTTCATGAGGAGGAGAGAAGAGATTTGATGGGTTCTCTTTTTGTGAGAGAGAGAGAGAGATGGGGGGAAAGAGAGCGAAAGAGGAAGAAGAGAGAAAAACTAGAGAACTAAATGGGACTTGTATTGCATATCAGAAATTGACTTAAAGGGGAAATTAGTCATTAAACAATGGCATTTTAACGTAGTGGGTTAGGATCACTTCGAAGGGGGATTAGTGATGGAAAGAAAAAAAACATTAAAGGGAAAAAGTGATAAAACATGAAACATTGATGGGGTTCCAAGCAATTACTCCTTTATATTATATCATTCTTTAAAAAAATTGTGTTTATCAAAAGAATGTACCTCACATGACATCTAAGACTCTCTTATATAACACATTTAAATTCAATCTACTATCGCTTGATGATCCAACAACGCATTGTGATTCTTGTGTGCTCAGATTATAAAGATGAAAAATCATGATGTTTGGACTTCACTTACCCATATATCAAATAGTTAAAAATTTAACAATTTTCAGCAATATAACACATGCATTCATTAGATCAATGATTAAATGAAGTTCAAACCATGTGACTTTCATCTTTATATGTCTTAAGGCATGAGAATCATAATGAGTGATCAGATCATGCATGCAATAGTGATAAGGGATTAAAATTTTAGATGCACCATCTGAGAGAGTCTCTCACATGACATTTGAGATGTACTTCTCTCATATATCATATATAAAACTTTAGGTTGTATAAAAGATACAAGATAAAATAAAAAGATTCACAGTCCTGGATACCAATTAAAGAGGGATTAACAATTAATATTGATGGCTCCCATGTTAAGTCGAGGTTAAGATTAATTTAGAAAGTAAGAAATTAGATTGTGATAAATATAACCAACAAGAATGAGCACAAAGATGGGGGGAGGGGGAGGATTGCCTTATTAGGAAATCTCTAAAGCAACCAGGAGTTAAGATGCTTTTATAGCAATGATAATAATCAAGATCACAAGGGAACACAGGAGAGATGAGTTTATTCAGATTCAATTGGATTCAACAGCTATTGTCGAGGCATTTGAACAAGTTTGGCATATTTTGAGAGCTATTCATTACTTTTTTTAAATAAAAGTCAAGTCATTCTTATTTAAAATCAAATCTTCCAAAGGGTAATCGCCCCATTCCTCTTCTTCCATTTTAATACGAGACGTTTATTGGGCCAGAGGAGGTGGAAGGCATCATGTTGAAAAATTCGGATTGCCTCTAAATTTTCTAAACTTCATTTACTTTTCAGACACATTCATGTTATAACCTCAAAGTACGCTTAAGTGCGAAGTTCTAATGGGATCCGGTGCATTAATGCTAGTATGATCGCAATCCTAGTTATGAATAGGTGGAGCTCCAACTGCGCGCGCAACATTATTTTCAATCTTCATGAGTTATGACGGTGAGTTATATCCGAAATGACAAATAAGTTTTTACCAAAAGTTCATCTTAAAGGATATGAAAAAGGGTATAATGCATATTGTACTACAAATTGGGTTGACTGTGAATTCAGCGGGCCTAACAACTTAATGGTTAAAAAAAGTCGAGACCAGTAATCATGCTCATTATGAGACCATTGAGATGCAATCAAAAGAAAATCATGCTTGTTTACTTAGAATATATTGTGTTGCTTGGGAGAATGATATGCATCGAAGCGATCCAGGAAAGATTTTGCTATATTGTCACTGAAAGGTCCATAAAAATATGAAAAAAATTGTGAATGAGGAATTTTTTTTTTTTTTTTTAAAGAATGAAAAAGGTCCATTTTATTCCTTGGAAACAAAGCACTTTTATGTAAAGGGTTTGGAAACAAATGAGATAAATTTCATTTCAAGCGATCTCTAAAATCTAAGGATCAAGTTTCATGAGAAGATCACATATCAATCCTTCTCTGACACTAACATATAATCTTGGGAAGCATTTCACGAAGTTAATAGACGATGTTTGTCGATATTGTGTAAAGACTAATTATTCACCGAGTATTTTGCACTTATTGAGGCCAACAACTGAACGCGTGGACTGACTCAAACTAGACAAACGATCATATTTTAACCCAACTTACTCACATAAGGCATGGTTGATTGTGGAGGACATTACAGTATACCGCATATTTATGTTCAGACTGATTATAAAAGTAGAGTATCCCGATGTATCACATTTTTATATTCGAAAGTATAGATTTTAAATGCTTTATATTACACTAAATTAGTCAAATAATGCATCTTTCTACTTTTTTGACGTATGTGGAGGCTCTTTATTTTTTAAAGACAAACCAATGACCTCTCGCATCACAAGGCAAAAAATAAAACATTGAATTACAATGTTTAAGTAAAAACTAATGTCAAATGGGTATCTCTATCCGACATCAGGATGAGATGTTTTTTTTTAATTAAATGTCAAGGAGCTTATGTTTTTAAGGAATGTGATGTGAAATTACCGGCCATGGTATTGGCTATCCATTTAGATTTGAATTCAATCATTAGTGATTTGTGGTCTGATGGTGCATCTGTGGACGATATTGCGCTCTTCTTAAACACAAGACACGCTTGAGTTTTTTGAGTGCCCACTTGTTAAGAGGGATGAAATTCTCTTGATTATATTCACATGATGCCAACATGTTTTGCGTCATACAATAAGCTCCATTTTGGGTGGTTCTCTCGCTTTTTAAAAAAATGCAATGGTTCATCCCGCTAAACTTTGCAATGTTGGGGTAGCAAAGTTAGTTAACCAGGTTTTTATTTTTCTACGGTTTCCTTTCTTAAAAATACTAGCTGCGATTTATTCTTGAGTCTAGAAAAACTATTGTACAATAGAGATTCCAATAAATATCCCATATGAGACTATTCATGAGTAGAGATGTACAAAAACTTTATTTTTTTTTTATTTTACATTGAACCAGATCAGCCTCTTCTTTACATACCGTGGTGGATAAAAACAAGCTCACCGTGGATCGACCAACCACAAGCAAAGTTTGGGCGCTCCATGGGGATGTTACCTGTCAGAGCACACAAAAGAAGAAACACCTTTCAGGTTAGAAGCACCGGTATGGTGCTGACCTAAGACCTTCGGACGTGAGAATCAATAGGTGAAATGGTATGGAGGACTGACAGAGGAAAATTACCAGCTTGGTGAAAGAAATAGATCATACAGAGAAAAAATACAGGTGTGTTGGTGGTAGAGGACTAGCAGAAGAAAACTGCTAGTGTGCTTCTGTGAGCATATGTATGTATGCTCCGAGAATTAGGGAAATGATCTCCTCCTCCTAGGAGAAGAAAGACCACACACACACACACACACACACACACCACACACACAAGGATGACAGTCGTGAAGGTGAAATTATAAGGTTGTTGTAACAACAAGATATCCGCGTACCGAATTTGTTATAACGGCTATGATTATTGGCGCTGCTTGGTGGGATTGTATGTTAGAAATCTGCCACTGTTCATAACTGCCTGCGCTGATAGGGATGTTTCACGTTATGCACGTGGGGGAAAAAGGTGTTGCTTGAGTAAATCGACAGTTATCTTGGACGGTCTGTTTGTTGGAGCTTTGGGTTTGAAGTTTGGGCCTTCGGGTTGGGAAGGACCTCAGAATGATAGAAGGAAGCTCCAAGATGGAAGGGGTCTTCGAGATGGAGGATTCGAGAAGGTCGAATGTGGCAGAGGTTGACTTCAGAAAAGATGGATGTAGCGCAGGCTTCGGGTTAGACTTTGGAAGTTTTGAACTTCTTGGGAGAAGTTCTTGGTAGCTAAGACATTTACTATCATCCTGACGAGGGTCGGATTTTGACCATTACAAATGTCATCTGCTTTCTCACTTGTCAGAGTCTACTATAGAGAAGTCAGTGAAGCGAAGATACTCGAGGTGGATTCTTTAAAACTCATCATGATATTTACAGCGAATCTCTTTAGTTCACTGCTGATCTTCTAAAATTAATTACTGTTATACAACTATCTTGCAGTTATCAAATCAAGCGGATGGAAGGTTGTGTCCTACGTCTGTTTTAATCATGACGTCTTATGACTGTGATTGTACAGTTTTATAGTTCGACGGTGATGATTGATCTTCTGCTTTTACTGTTGATCGTAAATCTCGAGATTATGGGCCAACTTTTCAGGGATTGAAATTTGAATTAGAAGTGGTTGGGCTTCTCTTCTGTCTATAAATAGAGGGATATGTGAAAGAAAATCATTCTTTCTTCTTAAAAAAAAAAACACTTGCTTCGAAACCCAAATTTCTTTCCTTGTCGTTCCACCATGTCGTCCTTTCTTCTTTTCTTTCTCAATCAAATGGATGAAGGAGAGAAAGAGAGGGAGAAAGACAAAAAAAAAGGTGATCGGGCTCTCTTATAGGGAGTCTTGAAGATGCGTTACATTAGTCATCGTGTAGGGATTGTACGGCGCATTAGTCATCGTGACAGGGTGTCGACATAAGCAGGGAAGCACATGAAGAACAGATGGGGCTTCAGTTAATCCAAGCCGATGGTTTTTGGCTTTTTCCCTCAGTGTTCTGGAGTCTCTCTGTTGGTAATCTGAAGTCTCCCTATTTGGTAATGATACTTCTCCTGGGTGGGACTCGGGTGCAAAACATGATTTCATCACTGTCTTGCATATCTTGATGGAGCCCGTCTCATCGAACATCTGTAACGCCCCTTTCCTGGAATATGTACTTAGATACGTATTCTGATTTTTGATCATATTTTTCGATTTAGTTTTTGTATTTGTTTTTGTTTTATGATTATTTTTATTGATGTTTTGTATTGGATCTGGATTCGTGGACTCGGAGGCAGTCCTAATCTGAACCGGGAACCATTACCAGCATACTGCCCGATTTGACCTTTTTGATAGTCAGATTTGACCGATTTCAGTTTCAAATACTAGTTTTTAATATTTTAGATTTTTATGATTTTCTGAAATTTTTTAGAATTATTTTGCAAAATATTCAAAACCGGCGTCGATCGGTATCGCTCACCGGTTCACGAATTTTTAGTTTCCAAATAGAATTAAATTTTTAAAAATGACTTTCACATTACTTCTTAGAATCTCATTTTTTATTTAAATACATTTTTAAGATTTTTCTGAATTTGTCAAAATTTGACCGATTTGGTGTTGATCAGTATTGCTGGAAGATTCTATAATTTTTAATTTGAAAACCATATTGAATTTCTCAAATCTGATTTCATCAGGCATCTTAAAAAAATATTTTCTATTTTTGATAATTTTTCGGAGCGTTTCTGAACAGTCGATTTTACCTACATTAAAATAATATTTCTTTTTCTTTTTCTTTTTCTTTTTCCTTTCTCTTTCTTCCCTTTACTGCCCCCCGTTCTCCCCCATACCCTGCCAGCCAACTGCAGCAGCAGCAGCCAGCACCATCCCCCCACTCCTCCCATACTCCCCATCTCCCTCTCCCTCTCTTTAATTCTCATTTCTTTCTTTTCTTCCCATTCTCTCCATCTCTCTCATTTCTCTTAATCTTCTCTCCCACCAACTCCACTCCTCTCCCTTCTCCATGCTCGTCGTCGGTTCCAATCCTGGAGCGCCGCCACCACCCTAGGTCCGACCATCCCCTCCCCCAAACCCTCTCCTTCCCTCCTTCCATAATACACCACCGTCCCCCTTCAATTTCAACACAAAATCCATTTCACCTCCATCTTCATCCTCAAAATTCACCACCAAATACTCCACCACCTCCTCCACTTCCATCCCCTACCATCACATTCATCTCCTTTTTCAATTCCATCACCACCACCAACTCCTCCCCACGTCATCACCATCTACATCACCTTCAACACCAACAACTATAATAACACCAATAACAACAACTCCCCTCCACCCTGGGGCGCCGCCGACCACCCCTCCTCGCCGACCGCCCCTCCAGCGGTGGTGGCTGTAACACCCGGATTGGTAAACTCGGCGCTAAAATATTTTCATTGGATTAAAACTATTTTTTGTGAATTCTTATGATTATTAAAACTATTTGTTCCTGTGTTAAATAATTATTAGTAATTATTTGATGAAAATTCAGAATGGATTTAAATTTTTATAAATCATACCGGATTAATTGATATAAGAAAACATTGATATTTATGTATGTTTGTACGCCGATATAAGTGTGTGTAACACTTGAATATTATAAATCTGGTTCATTTTGTATATTTCTAAATTGTTGGATTATGCTAATAAGGAGATCGGTAATTGGTATATTACCGGATATTCTTTGATATTAATTATAATTTATTATGAATAGAGGAATACAGAAAAATATACGAAAATACACGGGTAAATATACTGTATGAAATACTCGTATAAATACTGGGTATTTATATTTAATCCTAATTTTTTATTTTATTAAAAGGATTGGAGAAATGAAGAAAGAAAGAAAAAGAAAATAAAATATAAAATAAAAAAATAAAAATTATTGATTGAGATATAGGGGAGGTACGGGGAGTAGGTGAGAGTGGATAGGATATTTTATAAGGGAGGAGAGATGAGAAATTGTCTCTCTCTCTCTGGCGTGATGGCCAGCGGCCTGACGGCGGGTAGGGCGCCGGCGGCGCCATAGGTCGGCCGGCGTGGGGCCGGCAGTGGGGGAGCACCAGCCCCCACCCCATCTCTTCTCTTTCTCTTTCTCTCCTCTCTCTCCCACCCATATTTCTCTCTCTCTTTGCGACCCCCATCGGCGTAGAGCAGCAAGCAGCTGCCGCTGCTGCTTGTTTAGGTGAAAATCCAAACGGCTTTGGGTTTAACCCGACCCGTATATACCCAGCTCGATCAAATAAGGTAAAATTTTATTTTAGCCCCTGTGATAAACAGATTGTTTTGGGGCCTTAAAAATTACAAACAACCCCCTGAATGTTTTCAGTTATTACGTATCTAACCTTTTTATTGTTTTGGTTTTCGAACGATATCTTGGCCATCCGAAGTCGGACTCGGACGATTTTTGAGCCGTTGTGATCGTGAAAATGAGAACTACACATCCTCTATATCCGTATGTGTATTGGGCGTTTAAGAATTTATCGAATGCCGATGAGTGGAAGTCCTAACTCAAATATTTGTTTTTCCTAATTTTCAGAAATCATTATTATTGAGAAACCATTGATAATATTAATCAAATGGAATAAGATATTTGTATTAAAAAGATGATTGTGATAGTTATTGTAAAAGTGAATTGGTGTTGTGGAACCAAAATCTAATAGAATATCCCGAATAATGAATTGCGGGCGTGTTATACATATATGTGCGAGAACATAATACGGGTATGATATCAAATGAAAATTGTATTTAAAGTTAATATAACATGACCATTAAGAGCATGTAAGTGTTTTAATATGGTTGAACATAGACAAATGCCACATAAGTTATGTGTTTGTAGAATTCTGAGCATCGTGTACATGTTGCGAGTATTTACTAGAATTAAGAACCGAATAATTAAGTACTGGGTTCTGATAGAGATGGTTTAAGTATAAATTTTCGGTTCATACTATCTAACTGTTTGTGATGAATATTGAGAGACATCAACCATAATTAAATAATTATAGAATCAGTTATAATGATGCTGGTATAAGCGAAAATCTGAAGCTGATATTAGAATTGAAATAAGCAAATGAGATTGGGGTTTTATCTTCAAGCAACTTGTCATAACTGTGATATAGAAACTCTGTTAATTGAGATACACATAATTGATGCAGTATGATAGAAATAGCGTACTGATTAAACTACTGAATGTTTTGTTAATATTGATAACTCGGATGGGACGGTTAATTAGCAACTGTGAACGTGAATCGATAATGATGGAACTGATCAAAGTAATTGATAATGAACTGAATTAGGGTAACTAAATTCCTAAAACTACCGGATATGCTTGATAAATAAATTGAATATCAAAAACTTATTGTTAAGCTAAGTACACGAGATACTCAAATATTATGTAGTATGTTGAGTATGATCTTGCGAATATTGTTATCATATTTGTTGTGTTTCGTGATATATATATATATATATATATATATATATATATATATATATATATATATATATATTATATATATATGAGAAAAATGTATATCAGCCCGCGGGCTGAGAGTATTCTCTCAGCCTGCGGTGACGTGGCTCAATTTGTCACCTCACTGACTTGCGGCCCGCTTTTAGGTAGAAGTTAAATTACCAAATACCCCTTATGATAACTTTTCCTTATTGTTTATTATTATTTTTCCCCCCTTTTATTTTTTGCCGCTCTTTATATGATATAAATTACTTTTCACCCTATTTCCTGACCTCTTTTGAAAGATCTAGTTTCACCTTTTCAGTCTGCGATAAACTTTTTTCTGAAAATATAAAATCTTTTGAGATCAATTTTTTCTGCAAAATATTTAATGTCGACGTCTGAGCAGTATACCGGCGATCTTAATATGGAAGATATTGCATCTGGTTCTACTTTCTCTCAGAATATTGAAAATCTTGAAGGGTTGACATCTCTGCATGCCGATCAACAGGTTTTAATTGTTTATATCTATTTTAAAAACAATTTCTTAAATATTTAATGTTTTCTCTTTAGACTATGAGGTACTGCGACCGTTTTAATATTCGGTCGCAATCTTATTTGAAAATAATCTCCGGCTGTGAATTCTTTTTTTCTATGGTATGCGTCTTAGGTCGCAGTCTTTAGTAAGGAGTAATATATATTTCTTCACATAGGGATAACTGCGACTTAGGTCATAGTCTTTAGTAAGGAGTAATATAGATTTCTTCACATGCGGATAACTGCGACTTAGATCGCAGTCTTTAGTAAGGAATAATATAGATTTATTCAGATACTGATTACTACGACTTAGGTCGCAGTCTTCAATAAGGAGTATTATAGATTTCATGCCGTATGTGAAATCTTATTTTTATTTACTGCGACTTAGGTCGCAGTCTTTAGTAAGAAGTAATATAGATTTCTTCTCATACGGATAACTGCGACCTTAGTCGCAACAGCTGATAAGAAGTAAATTGTTTTCATCTCTTATGCGACCTGGTCGCATTTATATAAACTTATATTTTAGAATACAGTGATATCTAAAAAATATTTATATTCATTTAATTCGTGTAAATTCTTTTTGTAGGATATGAATGCACATGCAGAAATGTCTGGAAGCTCAGATAAGTTTATAGGGAAACAGTTCCTGTCGCATATGGAAGCATACAATTTCTACAATTGTTTTGCAAGGAATAGAGGTTTTAGGTTGAGAAGAAAAAGTACAGATAAGTCACGGAAGCCTCCTCATGAGATTATTTGCAGAAGATTTTGCTGCAACAAGAAGAGCTGAAGAAGTTGTGTGACAAAAGACAAGAGGGGCTTACAGTGCATCGTCGAGTTAACACTAGAGTATCTTGTCCTGCTGAGATGCATATCCGTCTTCGTTTATTTTTGGACTCAACTCGATATTGGGTTATCACAAAATTTGTTGATACTCATTCACATGAATTGTCTAGCCCGATAAGGTACATCACCATTACTCTCACCAGACTCATCGTTCAGCAATTAGTAGAACCATTATGAGCAATCTGGTTGATGTTGGAATGCGGCCTTCAAATATTTCCCGCGTTGTTAATGCAATGAGCCAGGGAGAAGGCTGTGAAGAAGTGCGCCCTCAACAAGTTATTGATTTCACTCGTCAACGTAGAAATAACTGCGGTCATGAGTTTATTGCTATTATCAAATATTTTCAAGAGAAAGCCGAGACCGATCCAGAATTCTTCTTTCAAGTGAAGTTGATAACGCGGGCACACTTAGAAGCATTTTTTGGGCTGATGGAAGAGCTATTTCCTCGTATCTGAGCTTCTGTGATGTGATCGTTTTTGACACCACATACAGGACTAATCACTTGAGCTTGCCATTTGCTCCATTCACTGGAGTAAATCATCACCGGCAGTCAATTTTGTTCGGCTGTGCAATGCTTGCTGATGAGCAGAGGGATACTTTTGTTTGGTTATTCCAAAAATGGCTCAAGTGCATGCATGGAGTTGAACCGAAGCTGATTATTACTGATCAGGATGCGCAGATTGGTGAGGCCATCAAGATTGTTTTCCGACGTCTCGGCACCGTTACTGTTTCTGGCATGTACGGAAACATATTGCCGAGCAACAAATCCCAATGGCTAACAAGTATGGAGAAGATATGGTCTCCGATTTCCATGCTTGGTACACCTCCCGCGATATAAGCACTTGTGAGGAACGATGGCGTCTGATGAGTGAAAAATATCAGTTAGAAGAAGAAGATGGCAGTTGGTTGATGAAGATGTACAGGCTTCGTGGACATTGGGTTAATGCATATCTCAAGGATGTTTTCTCTACTGGAATGACAACCAGTCAGAGGTCCGAGAGTATTAATTCCTTCTTTGATGGTTTTGTTAACTCAAACACTAAACTAGTGGAATTTGTTCACCAATATGATAAAGCCGTTGCTTCCCGTCGTGCATCTGAATCTCTTCAAGATTTTAGGGGTTTGAATTCTGTGCCCAATTGTACAACCAATCCATATGAGATACAGGTTTCGAAGTTGTATACACCGAAGATTTTTCAGTTGTTCCAAAAGGAATGGGCAGTTGTAATGACACTGTTTTCAGAAGAGGTGGAACAGGACAAACCTGGATCAACATATTTGGTTGGTAAATTTTCAGAATCAAAAGACAGTTGGAAAAGGTCAGTTATGATAAGCGAGAGGAACTTCATGTTTCTTGCAGTTGCTCGTTATTTGAAACAGAGGGTATCCTATGTAGACATATTCTGTGTATTTGTGGCGCAATCACGTTACACATATACCGGAATCATATATACTTCAGAGATGGAGGTTGGATGCTCGTTACAAAAACGTTGCAATTGAAAATGGCATGAGGCCTTTTCCCAGCCAAGGCACTCCACGGACGGCTAGATTGTGGAAAGTTCGTTCAAAATTTAATGCAATTCTGGACATGGTCGCTGATTCTGATGAAAATATTTCAAAGTTGGAGGGAGTTTGGAAAGTTTTGCCCAAAATACCACTAGAGAATACAGAGCAATGTCAGGAAATGATCATTCATCACATCCTAAGACTGCCGTTGGTTCCAGTGGATCCGTTGTCATATTGCGAGATGGTGAAGAATTGAATATACGTGATCCAATTGGTCCTGTACCAACCAAGGGGAGACCTAGAGCTGCATCCAGGCTTAAGTCTGGTTTTGAAGATTCTATATATCAGAAGAAAGTTAAGCATCGAAGATGTGGTAACTGCCAAGAGCTGGGCCATTACAGGACTGGTTGTCCGTTAATGGTATATTACATTAAACCTGTTAATCATTTTTTTTTATAACGATTAATCTTTAAAATTCTTACTATTTATTTTTTTATTGGCAGAAGAAGTAGGTTTGGGTTGCCTCCATCTCGAAGGAACAAAGACTTCAATTTTTTATGAAGTGCGACCAGGGTCGCACAGTGTAGAGAGATTAAGTCGCATTCTGACACTGGCGTGTAATTATAATCAGATTTATTATCATTCTTTGATTTCTACTGTATTATTTTTGTATGTACTTGTACTTTAAAGTTCTACTTTATAGTTTAATTTTTTTGTACATAATGTAGTCAGAGACTTTGGTCGCAGTGTACATGATTAATTGCGACCAAGGTCGCATTGTTGTTATTGATAAAGATGGCCAGCAACTGCAATCTAGGGTCGCACTACATGTACTGCGACTTAGGTCGCAGTACGTTAGGTAGGTGTTTCCTTTATATTAACACGCATAGCGACCAAGGTCGCAGTGTTGTTGTTGATTAAAACATTGCCGCCATCAACTGCGAACAAGGTCGCATTGTATTTTTATTAAGACTTCGGCTATCAACTGTCGCAACCTTCTTTTTAAAATTTTGAGGTGGTGAAGACTTAATCGCAGTACGTTAGGTATGTGTTTCCTTAATATTAACACGCATAGCAACCAAGGTCGCAGTGTTATTGTTGATTAAAACATTGCCGCCATCAACTGCGACCAAAGTCGCATTGTATTTTACTAAGGCTGGGGCTATCAACTGCGACCAAAGTCGCAACCTTCTTTTTAGATTTTTGAGATGGTGAAGACTTAAGTCGCTGTACGTTAGGTAGGTGTTCCTTTATATTAACACGCATAGCGACGAAGGTCGTAGTGTTGTTGTTGATTAACACAATTACTGAAGGCATGTTTGTTTCTAACATCAGTACGCAATAGTAAAAGCCAAGTTCTAACAAATGAAGACTGTAAATAATCAATGGAACTTATAATAAATAAATGTATAGAAATGTTTATAAATTAAATCAATACAACAAAAAAATTATGCAATGAATTGCACTTGAATATTTTTTTACATTTATAAAAAAAAATTGTGGTATATCAATAATTTGTCAACTATCAGTCTTCATATGTCGTATGTCGTATAATGTCTGTTTCTTCATCCCAACTCTTCTCTACATCTGCAAGTATCATGTATGCAAGCTCACTTCTTAGTTTATGTACAGCATCAACCGTAACAGCATCAACAGCTGATAGATGATAGCCAGACGCTATGCTTTCCATATACTTGCATACATATATAGCGCAATCAACACTGAAATTTCCATAGAGCAATCATTAAATGAAATTAGTTTTTGTACTAAAAAAAAGTAGAAAATATGAAATGAAATTACATGTCAAAAATTATATACCTGTTTGATTGTTGGGGGCATTTTGCGTATTTTATTTTATTTTTTCTCATTTTTTTTTGGAATGAATCTCAAAAATCTCTAATAATCTTTCTTTCTGCAATGTCAATAGGAAAAAAAATTAGTATTAATCAAATTAATCAAAATATTAAATTTCAACTTACCATTATTCTTGCATCTCTTTGGTAAAGCTGTGTTATACTACTTTTTTTGTCAGCTGGGACCAAAGAGTTGTAAAAATCCACTCTTCTGTGGTGGAATCGAATACCAGCAAGGTCCAGTGAAATCCCTGCTCGTCGGCACTATGTTTGTGATTGATCGGGAAGAACATGTACTGCACGTCAGCTGTCCAGTTTTTCAACAGCTTCTGCTTGATGAAATGACCTTCCAGATCTTCAATTTTATTACACAACACCGTGCTGCGGACAAGAAGAAAAAAAAATTAAATCAAATTCAAAATGTAACAAAAAATTATAAACTGCGACCTTAGTCGCACTATATTATTTAGTCGCAGTATATGAGTTAGTAGCAGTACATTTTAATTATAAACTGCGACCTTGGTCGCAGCTCCGACCTTGGTCGCAGGTCGCAGTTGTTACATTTTGTCGCAGTACCTGAGTTAGTAGCAATACATTTTAATTATAAACTGCGACCTTGGTCGCAGATCCGACCTTGGTCGCAGGTCGCAGCTGTTACATTTTTGTCGCAGTACCTGAGTTAGTAGCATTGTAGCAATACATTTTAATTATAAACTGCGACCTTGGTCGCAGGTCGCAGCTGTTACATTTTGTCGCAGTACCTGAGTTAGTAGCAATACATTTTAATTATAATTGCGACCTTAGTCGCAGTACATGTGTTAGTAGCAGTACATTTTAATTATTCACTGCGACCTTAGTCGCAGTACATGATTTATGCCTACACAGAGATAGAGAATATTAGTAATCTGTTCCAAAGTTGATATTACATTAAACCGTAAAGGAGAAAGTAGATTTTTACCCAAGCTTCGCTTCGGAAGAATATGCTTTTTAATCCTTCTCTTTCTCAAGATGCTGCATGTAGAAATGAATTACATTTGCATCTAAGTCTCTACTGAACATCAGGTCCTCAATGTCATTCCTTGAAATGATGATTGATTTATTGGTATCCTGATACGCAGTAGAACTGTAAGATATTCAAAACAAAGTTAGTAATTTAATTGTTCTTATATAAAGGTATAACAGAAATTTTTTAATATGAATTAACTTACTCAGAGTAGGACTTGTCGAAGAAATGTTTTATACGAGCTGTTGATGGGGCTGCAGAATTCTGTATGATGTGGTTTCGGTCAATTCTGTCGATTTTGGCTCAGTGGAGGAAATCTCTTTGTCGCCGAAACCAGCGGGTAGAACTCGCAGCCGCAGGCTGTGGAAGAGGATTTTCATTTTTTTTCTTCTTCTGTTTTGGATAAACAAAGTCGGAGTCATCGCGATCTCTTTCAGCGCGCTTTCGTTCTTTGACTCCCCTTTCTATTGTTCCTTTAGAGGTTTCCAAAACAGCTTCTTTTGAGGATTGCTTCTGAGGCGGAGTATGTTCTTGAATTTCTTCTTCAGAAGCTCTATCTCTTTGGATTTCTTGAGTCATTTGAGTTAGATTCAGAGAAAAACTTGGAATATCTTCCCCAATATTAATTAAAACAGACTCAGAACCCATGATTTTATCCTCTTCCAGTTTTTTCTTCTTCTCCTCTTCAGCCTGCTTCTCCATCTGCTCCTTCATTCTTTTGTTCTCCATCTGCGCCTTCCTCCTCTTCTTCTCATTCTCTTCCTCCTCCCTCCTCCTCCTCTCCTGCCCCTCCTCTTCCCTCCTCCTCTTTCCTCTCTCCTGCTCCTCCTTTCCCTCCTCTTCTTCTCCTTCTCCTCTTCTTCCCTCATTCTCCTTTCATTCTCCTCCTCTTCCCTTCTTCTATTCTCCTTCTCCTCCACTTCTCTCCTCCTGTTCTCCTTTTCCTTCTCTTCTTCCCTCTTCTTCTCCTTCTCTTTCTCTTCCTCTTCCCTCTTCCTCCTTTCATTCTCCTCCTCTTCCCTTCTATTCTCCTGTTGCCTTTTTTGGTTTTTCTTCTCTCTTTTTCTCTTCTTTTTAATTTTAATTCAGCCTTGAGTTTTTTCTCATTCTCCATATTTTCAATCTTTTTTTCAAACTGAGAAACATAATCTCTCAAGAGCTGATTTGCAGACCTCAATCGTTTTATTTCTGCTGCTTGAACATCCGGTGGAGGTGGCAAATAACCTTCAAAAATTGGTTCTTGCTCACTCGTTTCAGCCGGTTCTGGCTCCTTTTCCGCCGGGATGTCAGCCTCATTACATGTATGACCTCCTTCATCTCCTTCACTTTGACCTTCTTCTTCTTCTTTTCTTCACCTTCATCTTCACCTTCATCTTCTGCTACTTCTTCTTCCTCATCCTCTTCCCCTTCAACAGGAAGGCCAACCATATTTTTTTCATCATTAGAGATGTTGGCCATTCGACTCAAAATCTGAAAATAAACAGAAAAGGTAAGCTAAAAATAAAACAATGAAATAATGATACTGCGACCATGGTCGCAGTTTATTTATGAAATATTTTTGGAAAAGAATTCGACCATGGTCGCAGTATGTTTTGTCGTGCATAAATTTATTTGCCAAGACATGCAGCTCAACACTGCGACCATGGTCGCATTTCTGTTGAAAAGGGTATTTTCAAGAGAATGTGACCATGGTCGCACATTATTTGTCAGGCATAAAACGAACTGCGAAAGTTGCAGCTCAATACTGCGACTATGGTCGCATTTTATTTGTACTACACATAAAAAGAAGTTTAACTTACAATATTGCTGTCAATCTTTTTAGATCAACTTCAAGTAGAGATCTGCCAATATTTTGGAGGTCCCATCTTACTGCGCGTGGGGTTTTTTCCTCCAACCAGACCTCTGCTCAAAAATAGGTGCCCTCTCACACAGCCAATACTGCAAAAATTAAAAATTAAATTAGTTTCCACAAATTTTATAAATTTATGGGTAAATTTCATACAATGTTGGCCAAATTTGAGATTTCTACTTACAATAATTTACACGGAGCATCCTTGCAGCTCGTACGTGATTTGCCTGAAGATGTCCATTGAGTCAATCAGGAATTGCCAAACAGCTTTTACCCAGCATATTGTCCTCATCAGTTGCATATTGGCAATCTGTTTCACAATATACCACGGCACCGTGCATTTACTGCCAGAGAAGAAAAGAGTGGCCGACATGTATAGGATGACTAATGTGGTAAAGTCTTGAGCTGCAAGTCTATTTATGTCTCTTGTAATTTCATTTATAGACAATTGCTGCTCAGATTGTTCATCCGGTGTCACATCTAATATATCCCTCCTTCTTCTCTTGACAAGAAGATTATCCAAAGCATCTTCAATAGATACTTTTGTGATCTTCTTTATATTGGGGAAAAAATGTTTTATAACCCCTCTATCTTTCAGCGTACATGTCTTATTCATCACAAAATCTACCCCATTGACAGGTAGACCAAAAGTAAGGGCAACATTCTCCACTGTTAACTCAATCTCTTTGCCCCCAATTGTAAAGATCCTTATATTCCTGTCATACTGGTTTAAAATACGCAGTACGACAACGTTTGATTTTAGAGCTTTTTCAGCCCCAAATTCTTCATTGTAGAACGCCATGAAGATTGGGCCAAATGGGGTATTCTTCATCGCCTCTACGAAATCAGGCTGTATGTACTTTTTAAATTTCTTCATTAACTGGCACATTGGTTTTATGCCTGATCTCAGAGGACGAACCTGTATCTGTTGTTTACCTACGTAGGAAGAAAAATTAAACACTTTAGACCAATGATTATTTAAAAATTATAAGGGAATAAAAAGCATATTTGTTTTTTAATAAACTGCGACCTCGGTCGCAGTCATGCATTGCAAAAAAAAAAAAACACTAGTAGACTGCAATTTAGGGTCGCACTACATGTACTGCGACCAAGTCGCACTGCGACCAAGGTCGCATAGAACTACAGTACAAATGTACAATTAGAACAACTGCGACCAGGGCCAACACTGCGACCAAGGTCGCATAAGACTACAGTTCAAAAAGAAACAACTGCGACACAAGTTTGATAAAAACATTTATTTAAAATAAACTGCGACCTTGGTGAAGACTTGAGACTACAACTCTTATTTAAACAACTGCGACCCCATGTCGTCAGTATGTGAGAAAAAAAAGTCAATTTCATATACTGCGACCTACGTCGCATTCATCTACAAGGAAAGGTAAAAAAAAAAAAATTCCAAAGTCGCACAGATCTGAACTGCGACACAGTAAAAATAGAAGTAAATAATAAAAACTTTCAAAAAATAGAAGTAAATAATAAAAAGTAAAATCTCTTTCGTAATTGCGACCATGTTTCCAATATTTAAAAAAAATTTAAAAAAACATGCGACTTCAGAAATAAATCTTGAAAAATTTTAAAACTATTAAAATACACAAAACCCTAAAATTTTTTGAAAATATCAATTTTGTAGTACCTTTTTCGACGGATGATTTCTTAGGCGCCATCAGTTGCAAATATTTTTTTTCAAAAACGGATGAAATTTTTGAAGGAAAAGAACTAATTGGATCAGAACCGCCGGTTGAAGTTTTAGAGCTGTAAATTTTTTTGGAAGACAATTTTTTTACAATAAGGTAAAAGGTTGTGATGGAGGGTATTTTCGGAAAATACAATGTTGAGGTGACTGGCATTAAATTGGGCGGGATTTTACAGGATTTTGTCCGCCAAATTTTTTAACAGATGTGGGGCGGTGATGTTGCCACGCCCGCAGGCTGAGAAAACTCTCTCAGCCCGCAGGCTGAGGTACAGTAAGCCCCTATATATAATATATATATATATATATATATATTTCTCATAACGTGATTTGGTGTATCAACTTGTGCACTTGAGGCATCAAAGGTCAGCTGATGGCCTACATATTTATATATATATCGATTAAGTTGTTAATCGGTAGTAACTGAAAGCAATTTGATGGATAAATAACTAAGATCATCGAACCTGATGAGAGGTGAAAAAATAAAACCTTCAAACCAGAACTTAAGTAGATATTATACTTTTTAGCGATTAATGATTATTAATGAAAAACTACTGAATAAGATCAAGTCTGATGATTACTAGATAACGGGTGACCAATAATGGTGTATGAGTATCAAGTGAGTAATTAAACTGGTAAAAATCAGGTAGAGTCAGTATTGAGTAAATCTGACAACTTAATATTAAGTATATCGATTAGAGATGGATAATTTGATATAAATAAAATAAATACCGATAGTATTGAACTAGTATTTTGTTATGCCTACTCTATACACCAGAAACTTTCGGGTATCCTTATAATTGATTTATCAAAACATCGAAATCCTCTATTAGGCTTGCAAGTCACATTTTTATAGTCACACCAATTATATCTAACCGTTAAGAATTAGATAATTACGTTAACAATTAAAAGTTCATGATATAGACGAAAGATTGAGCGTCTGTCAATGAGATTAGTAATCCAGTATTGATAAGTGATATGTGCAAGTGTATGCATGTATATATGTGTGTGGTTTGCTTTATATGCGAATGCAGAGGATGATTTGACTAATAATTGACTGTGTGGTTTGGAACTAGAAGATAGAAGTAAGTAACAACAAAACATGTTGTATAGAAGTCAGTAGCGTTAATACCGATATTGGTGGAACTTGGGGTAAATTTAGGCTGTACCAAACAAAAGTATTAAAATCAGTCCTGATTGAAATAAATGATAATCATAATATCAAAAGTGTAATAATTCATTAATATCAGAGTTATCGTGTAACTATCACTTGGATCAGAAAGGATGAGAAAATCTGAATTAAATCGAGTTGTAACTACTAGACAGTCTGCCTGAGGATAAAAGAGGCAATTGATGATGAGTCATGATGTTAACTAAATGATAAAAGGTGAATAAGTATTATGATTAGGAAAAGTGAATATTGGTACTACGAATCAGAACTTGGCCGGTACGATATTGGAGATCATAAAATTGAATGCATTATGTGTATCTGGTGCCTCTTAAATATGATAAGAATTCCTCGAACTAACGAATTAAGAAATGAAATCGCATGAGCTTGACTGTGTGACACATCGGTATGTATGTGAATACTTTTGTGATGAGAAATGTACATAAGTATGTATATGATGTCAGGGATATGATTGGAGGAAGGGACCAGATTTAACCGGAGGTGATCGAAGGGGAGTATTGCTGTTATTTATTGTATTGGAGGAAGGGACCATGTTTAACCGGAGGTGACCGAAGGGGAGTATTGTTGTTATTTATTGTTTCGGAAGAAGGGACGGGGTTGAACCGGAGGTGATCGAAGGGGAGTATTGATATTATTTTATTGAAGTATGCTTAAATGTATATTTATGATATCCAGTATATGGATATGATTGTTTATGATATCCGAATCATGGATGTTAATAGGTATGACACCTAGTAAATGCATATAATTGTTTATGATATCCGGCATATGGATTGATTGTTTATGATATCCGAATTATGGACGCTAATAGGTATGGCACCTAATATATGCATATGATTGTTTATGATATCGGTGTGGATATGATTGTTTATGATATCTGAATTTTAGACGTTAATTGATAGGTAGTAAAAAATGCATATTTGTCATCACATTTACCATCACATTTTCATATTATTCCTACAATTATGCACCATTACTAATATTTTATTATTTAATGTGTGCAGGCCTTAAGTATTTATTTATATAAAGAATAAAAGCCTAAATGAAGCCCAAAAGCCCATGTCCAAGCCCAAGTGCAAAAGTGCAATTATCAAATGTCAAAGTTGCAATTACAAAGTGCAAAAATTGCAAATACTAAAAAGAGGGAAAGGATAGAATTCTATTCAACACTAAATGCTTGGTGGATGAGGATAAATAGAGTGCAAGGATGAAATTCGTTTTGGAATAGATTTGGATTTAGGGTAACTTGATTTTCAAGTTATCTCGAAATCTCAAATTAAAGAGTCGAGATGCCAGATACAGATAGATACGCCCAGATGGACGGACCAGAGGAGGCCACGCGCAAAAGCGCGCGGCCAGGGATAAGAATTTGGCCGCGGAAACCCGGCCAAAAGTCGCGTTTCCGCAGCAATGTGGATGAGGCTGCGTACCAGATTTCTTGGCTGAGTTTCACCGGGACTCTACTTCCTTCTGAGCCTATAAATCCCCTGCAGACGCAACAGAGAGGGCCATCCAGAGACGAGAAGATTAGGGTTTTCTTTAGCTTTCTCTTTAAATTCTGCAATTTGTAATTTCTCTTTGAGCATATTGTGAAAAAGAAGGAGCTTTGTATTTGGAAGACATTTTTCGAATAAAGGTTACCTCTTTTGCCATTTAATTCTTGTCATTTAATTTTGTTTTTACTCTGTGATCTCTCGATTTTAGTTTTTGATCTGTGATCTCTTGATTCGTTTTGTTTTTCCTTCTTTCACAATTCTTCTCATTAAGTAAAATAAAAAAATTAAAATATATAATAAAAAATGATGACTAACTAATTCTTAGTGTGGTTTGCTGATCTCTTAAGCAACCCTAGGGCAGTTTAGGAATTAAATAGATTGATGATCAATCTTTAGAAACCCTAGGTCTAAAGATTGCCTTTCTTGAAGATTAAATTGATAGCTAGATTTCTTAATCTAGATTGCACACTTAAACAACTCTTCATAACTTCATACTTAAGTACTTAGACAGCATAACTTTAAGATAACACTTTTTTTATGATGTACTTAGAAGTTAGGATGAATCTGTGTTGAGTTTTTGGTAATGCAAACTAGTTAGATTCTAGTATCATCTTTTCTTGCTTGAATTTTTTTAATAAACCTGGGGTAAATCATATGTATCTCAAGATGACATTCAACATCCAAGACTTGCATGGTGGGTTGTGGTAGAAGATCAGTAAAACCATACCTCTTTAAGCATATATATTTCAACTCTAATCTCTCCTTTGTCTTATTTGAATCATATAGAGAAATCGTCCGAAAAGCTTGCATCGCATCCTTCCCTGTCGATCGACCCGCTTTGGCCCTTGCTGTAGCGGATAGCATTGAGACTGAGAATTCTAACTTTAATCTTTTTCTTTGCAAATTCTCAATTTCAATCATTAATAGGTATGACACCTAGTATATGCATATGATTGTTTATGATATCCAGTACATGGATATGATTGTTTATGATATCCAAATTACGGATGTTAATAGGTATGACACTTAGTATGTGCATATGATTGTTTATGATATCCGGTACATGGATATGATTGTTTATGATATCCGAATTATAGATGTTAATAGGTATAACACCTAGTATATGCATATGATTTTTATGATATCTGGTATATGGATATAATTATTTATGATGTCCGAATTATGGATGTTAATAGGTATGTCACCTAGTATATGTATATGATTATTTATGATATCCGGTATATGGATATGATTATTTATGATATCTGAATTAAGAATGTTAAAATGTATGACATCTAATGTATACGTATAGCTGTCTATGATATCGCGTAAACAGATTGTTGTGACATGCAGTATATGGATGTGAGTGTCTCGTATTTCTTCAAGTATGAACACACAGTTATAATTGGATACCACCATGAGTAGTGTGTGATGTCATATGTATGTTGGAGTAGGTGTAATATTAAATTATAACTAATCTAGCGAGTAAGATTAGTCTCTCTAAGAGTTGTGCTGTGATTAAGCTCTTTAAGAGTTGTGTTGTGCCCATGATTATATATGAAATATGAACATATTACAAACTAAAAATAGGAGAGGTGATTATAAAAGACTAGCGAGTAGGTCAAGTATTGCAAAATCATTGATATTGTATGTTAATGAAATATTAGTCACGTTTACCCAGAAGAATACATATAAAAAGTATCAGATAATAGAATGGAATTTACGATTCATAAGCTGCAGTATCAACCATAAATAGAAAGTATTGAAACTGATTTTTGACATTACTCAAATGCATAATACTTGAAGTAAAATGGTAGTATAATACAAACTCTATTTTGACTGATTTTACTCACTGAGCTGCTGAGCTCATTCCACCACAGATTGATGTTTTTCAGGTCCCGAGAAGGCGAAGGTCCGACTTAGACCTGAAAGGATGTCCTCCTGAGACATTGCATGTATTTTATGATAGAATGTGATTTCCTTTTTGTAAGCTCTGATCTTATTAGTAATTGTGAGTTAGTGCTAATGGCAGTAGATAGTGTTACATTTTGATAAATGAGAATTAAATATGACGATGTGCAGCCTGTATATTGAGTTGAACTGATAAATGATTTGGGTTAGAATATATATATATATATATATATATATATATATATATCAAGGGAATAAATTCTTATGTATATGTTATTTGATTTACTTTGAGATGAATTATATGATGAAATTTTAAAATTTATAAGTAGGCTGATGTTAGCCGAAATGTAAATTATTGTATTGAGATGGAGTCTATATTTCAGAGGAGATATTGCCGAAATTTCTTTAGTATATTCCGATTAACGAGCGATAAGGTTGATGATTATGAATTTTAGGTAATTAAATCTGGGACCGTTACAGCAGCGGCCCCCAGACCGTCGGCGGCGACCAGAGCCGCCGGCCACCACCTCCTTCTCTTCTTTCTTCTTTCTCTCTTTCCTTTCTTCTTTCCTCTTTTACTCCCTTCTTTTCCCTCAAACTCTCTCCCTTACCCGTCTACATTTTCCAGCCATCCTCTCTCTCTTCTCTTTTCTACAACACACACTCTCTCTCTCCCCCTCTTAGCCTCCTTCTCTCTCTATCTAATTCTTCTCTCTCATTCTCTCTCTAATATATATATGTATATATGTAACGCCCCGATCCGGAGGGTACCGGGACGTCACTGCGACGTACATACGCAGGTCAGAAGTACCCTCACGTATATACGCTAAGCATCGGTACAAGCAAGAATCAGAGTACGACAAACGTAGCGTCCATTCATATGCCAACATAAGAAATACAAAGTACAAGGTTATCACAGGATGTGACATACTATTACATATCACATGCATCCTATATCACAGCCAAGCACAAATGTACGATTTACAATATGATTACAAGATGCTCACGAGCTGAAGGAAGGTCCCGCGAGCTAAAAAGGAGAGTCTGGCACAACAGAAACCGAGACTAGTCAGCCTGCTCGGAAAGGAAAGCTTGATCTTCCACAGAAGGCTCCACCTCAATCCAAGGTTCGGAACCTGAACATACAAATTCAAGGGAGTCAGGACCTCCCGAACAAGTAGAGCAGGTTACAGCCGAGTGGCAATAGGAACATGAGCATGAGAGTTGGTATAATATCATGAGAAATCAGCCAGCAAGTAAAAGAAGCACAACATATTATAAACAGAAGGGCAATGTATACGCTTAAACTACGGCTTCACGAGACTAGTACCTCGAGGGAATAATCCAAACAAGGAAACCCTCATCTATATACCTTTATCTCATGTCACCGTAATCCAAGTGCATACAACTCCCACAATTAGCGTCTTTTATCATTATTATTATTATAGCTCACCTTACCCTGATATCTAGCTATGTGGACTAGCGTCCCAGCACACATAGATCCATATCCCAGCAAAGTAAGGTTGTTATTGGAAACCAGCGGGGGTATCAACGAACTATGTTTACAGTGGGTCCCGTACATACCCGGGACCACGGCCCAGGATTGTTCCGTTGCTTGGTGACGGAACCCGCCGCAAGGCAAACAGGAGGGACTTATTGTATGCCCTTATCATGATGGTACCAGAAATGAGGGAGCCAGCACTCCCCTCGGTCGCCTGGAGGCCCACAGGTCAGACCGGAAATTTAGTTGCACAACATACCTAATACCACTGTAAACACGAACATATATTAATAGCCGCGTATTTCCCCCGACCCAATGTAAGTTGTCTCATTTTATGGTATATTAAATAATTATCAGATTTCGGGAATGAGCAGGAACATGTCAGGAGTACAGGTATATCAGGAGTACTGGTTCGTACTATCAAGTAATCAAGTTTGTAAATCATGAAGTCCGGTTATCATTCCCGTTATCGTGATAATTATGAGAGTCATGTGTGTCATGCCTAGTGTTAGGAGATAGCATGACAAGAGGTGATATTCATCAAGTCTTGCAAATAGCAATATAAAATACATGACCCAAAGATAATGTTCATAATCAAAGAAGTAATTAACCATAGCAAATAGTCAAGATTAGTCGACTAGGGAGAGATAGTAGTCGACTTATGAAGGAATTAGTCGACTATAGATAGGGGACAAGTCGACTGATAGGGCTGCGTCTCAAAGAGTTGCGTTTTCAGGAGAAAAGTTAGTCGACTAGAAGAAGGGGTTAGTCGACTAATAGGCTGCGTTTCACAAGACTGCATTTCAATATGCCGCGTCTCACAAGTCCGCGTCTTGTCACAAATCCGCGTCTCACAAGTCCGCGTCTTGTCACAAATCCGCGTCTCACAAGTCCGCGTCTTGTCTCAAGTCCGCGTCTCACAAGTCCGCGTCTTGTCTCAAGTCCGCGTCTCACGGGTCCGCGTCTTGTCTCAAGTCCGCGTCTCAGGAGAGAGTTAGTCGACTGTAGAAAAGGGGTAGTCGACTAATGAAAGCTGCGTTTTCAGAAATAAAGTTGCGTTTCAAGGAAGTTAGTCGACTAGTTGTGGGGTCAAGTCGACTAATGGGTGCAAAACAGAGAACAGATCCTGATGCTTGAGGGCTGTGGTTTGTTGATAATATTACAAGTATGAGAACAATGTCCAAGTCTTGGCGAGTAGAATTACTCGCCTAGAATGCGTCCAAAGTCCAGCAAGAGTTCCAAGTGAAGAAGATGAGTCCTTTGCCAAGTTAATCACCAAAACGATCACCGGAACAATCGCGAACGATTACCGGAAAATCTACGGTGATGAAGCTCGGTCCCAAACCAAAAGGAGGGCACCGGCCTAGAATCCTGTCAACGAAGAAGAACACGGCCCCAATCCAAATGAGTGGCCGGTCTCCACAAGAGAAGGCAAAAGGTTGATGGTGCAAGTCCAACTCAATATGGCAAAACGAGATTTTGCAAATGGCGTTGCGGGGAATGAAGCTATAGTCCGCCGGAAAGAGGTTGACGAGGGGATGAAGATGGTATGCTCGGTGGAGGCTACGGTGGTGCAGGTGGTGGTGGAGATGGTGATGAAGTTTTGTGGAGGTGATGGGTTCTTGGATGTTTCTTGGTGAAAGAGGTTGAAGAAGATGGTGTTTGTTGGTGAAAATGGAGGAGGAGATGGAGGAGAATGAAGTGGAGGAGTTGGTGATGGAAAAATGGAGATGGTGAGTAGTTGTGATGGCCGGCCAAAGGGGCTTGGTGGTGGTGAGCTTGCTGTTGGAGCTTGCAGGAACAAAAAGGATGAAGGAAAAATGGAAGAGAGAGATGGGGATGCATATATATATAAAGGGAGGAAAATATTATAATAATAAACCATCATCACTTTCCCTCCAATGAGTGTGGCGTTTGCAAAGTCCCAAGGCTGCGTTTAGGCCATTTAAAGAGCCAAACGCGGGAGCTCAAGGCTGCGTCCAGAGGAAAACGCAAGGAGGCTGCGTTTCAAAAGAAAAGGACAAGGCATGGGTGATTTGGACTTGAGTTGAGTCAGCCCATAAGCATTTAATGCAGCATGGAGAGGGTGGCTGCATTAATGATGAACTCAGCTGGTGAAGCTCGCGTTTGAGGAAGGAGAGAGAAAAATGAAAAAAGAGATAAGTGGAAAACTTGGATAAATTCTCGGTATCTGGGAAAATACCGAAAACTTCAGGAATGACCAAAAATTAAAGTATCTCAGAAAGCTATCCAAAAATTCACAAAAATCATAAATATTATGAAATGACTTTTGGTGAAATCAGTTTCCAGAAATTCTATCTCATTTTCAAAATAAAAATCCTGAAATATACTGGGATCGGTGTCTACACCGGGTAGGCTGAATTTTCGATAAAATCTGAAAATTCCCAGAAAATGCCCAAAGGAAGAAAACATAATTCTAAGAAGGAATGTGAAAGCAGAATCCGGAAATTATGTTCCAATAGCAAATTAAAATTCCTGGAATCAACCAGTGATACTGGCCGACACCGGTTTTGAAGATTTACAATTTAATTCCGAAAAATTCCAGAAAATCATGAAAAATCTAGAATATTAAAAAATAATATTTGAAACTAAAATTAGTCAAATCTGAAGACCAAACAGATCAAATCATGCAGTACTGCTATATGAGTAAGTATTTAAATAGCAGAAAATAAAATAAAATAAAATAATAATAATAAAATGCACCAAAAATCAGGATACGTAACTGTGCATGTATACCGAGGATGGGGTGTTACAATCTATCCACCTTACAAAAAATTTCGCCCTCGAAATTTCAGGAAGGGGAAGATGACGATAGAGAGAATAGGAAGAAAGGGTTTTACCAACTAAGTTGAAAATAGTTGAGGGTAACGCTCACGAATAACGTCCTCCCGTTCCCATGTGGCTTCTCCTGGCACATGTCTATTCCAAGAAACCAATACTAATGGTATTGCTTTATTCTTCAATGTTTTGATACTTTTGTCCAGGATGGCCATCGGTTGCTCTTTATAAGACAGATCTGACTGTAGTTCCAGTTCGGAGTGATCTAGAATGTGACTCTCATCCTTGACATACCTCCTCAACTGTGATACATGGAATACATTGTGTACTCCTTCTAAAGATGGCGGTAATGCCAATCGGTAAGACACATCTCCCACACGATCCAAAATTTCGAATGGGCCGATGTATCTCGGACTAAGTTTTCCACGAGTACCGAACCGGATTACCCCTTTGGTGGGTGATATCTTTAAAAATACATGCTCACCGGTTCTGAATTCCAATGGCCTTCTGTTTGTGTCTGCCCAACTCTTTTGTCGGCTCTGTACTGCCCGGAGATGATCTCTGATGATTCGGACTTTGTCTGTTGTCTGGACTAGAATGTCTGGTCCCATAAGTCTTCTTTCGCCGACTTCGTCCCAACATATCGGTGACCTGCATTTCCTGCCATACAATGCCTCAAATGGGGCCATTTTGATACTAGCCTGATAGCTGTTATTATAAGAGAATTCTACCAAGTGAAGATAGTCTTCCCATGACCCTCTAAATTCTATCATGCAGGCTCGTAACATGTCTTCAAGGATCTGGATAGTCCGTTCAGATTGTCCGTCTGTCTGGGGGTGATATGAAGTACTGAATTTCAGACGAGTTCCTAAATTTTCTTGGAGACTTTCCAAAAATGTGATCGGAATCTCGTGTCTCTATCTGACACGATACTAACTGGAACTCCATGTAGACGAACAATTTCTTTCATATATTTTTCTGCAAGAACTTCTGTTGACTGACCTACTCTGAAAGGTAGGAAGTGAGCTGCTTTTGTGAGGCGGTCAATGATTACCCATACTGCATTATTACCCTTAGGACTGCGAGGTAGTGCTGTGACAAAATCCATGGTGATATGTTCCCACTTCCACTCGGGTATTGGCAAGGGCTGAAGAAGTCCAGCTGTTCTCTGGTGTTCTATCTTTACCTGCTGGCAAACTAAGCACTTGGCCACATGTTGGGCTATCTCCCTTTTCATGGCATTCCACCAGAACTTCTGTTTCAAGTCTTGATACATTTTATTTCCTCCCGGGTGTATGGAATAGGCTGAACTATGTGCCTCTGCCAAAATTTTCTATCGGACTTCTCCTTGGGGGACACAAATTCTGTTACCAAAATATAATGCGTTGTCTGAATGAATACGGAGGTCAGTTCTCAATCCAGCTTCTATTTGAGCTCTGAATTCTGCAATCTGGGGTCTTCTTTCTGAGCTTCTTTAATTTCATCCATCAGGGTTGACTGGATCTGAAAGGTCATCAACTGTCTTGTGCTATCGACTCCTCGTACTATCATTAAGTCCAGTTTTATGAAGTCCTGAATTAATTCCTCCTGCTGAGTAAGTCGTACTAGCATCTTATTTTCTGGCTTCCTGCTCAATGCATCTGGTACGGTGTTGACTCTGCCCGGATGATACTGTAAGTCGATATCATAGTCTGCCATTAATTCAAGCCACCGTCTCTGTCTCATGTTCAATTCTTTCTACGTGAAGATATACTTAAGACTTTTGTGATCAGTGTAGATTAGCACCTTATCTCCCAGAAGATAATGCCTCCAGATTTTCAATGCGAATATTACCGCCGCCAGCTCTAAGTCATGAGTTGGGTAATTCCTCTCATGTGGTTTCAGTTGCTTGGATGCATAAGCTATGACATGACCATGCTGCATTAATACACACCCTAGGCCTTTCCCGGATGCATCACTGTATATAACCATCCCTCCTCTTCCTGAAGGAGTCTTCAAAACTGGAGCTGTAATGAGTCTCTCCTTTAATTGCTCAAACGCTGCAGCACATTCCTCGGTCCATATATATTTTTCTCCTTTCCGGGTGAGCTTTGTTAACGGGGCTGCAATCTTAGAAAAATCCTGGACAAAGCGCCTATAATATCCGGCTAATCCAATAAAACTCTTAATTTCTGTTACTGTCCTTGGAATTGGCCAGTCCTTCACTGCCTGAATTTTACTAGGGTCTACTGAAATTCCTTCTTCTGAAATTATGTGTCCAAGGAAGGCCACACTATTTAACCAGAAATCACATTTGCTTTGCTTAGCATGAAGTTGTTCCTGTTGGAGAGTCTGTAACACTATTCTTAAGTGGTCTGCATGCTCTCTGTCGTTCTTCGAATAGATCAAGATGTCATCTATAAAAACAACCACAAACTGATCCAAATATGATGAGAACACTCTGTTCATCAAATCCATGAAAACTGCAGGGGCATTGGTGACTCCGAAGGGCATAACTAGGAACTCATAATGGCCATAACGGGTCCTGAATGCTGTCTTGGGAATATCTTCTTTCCTTACTTTTAGCTGATGGTAGCCTGATTGTAAATCCAATTTAGAAAATACTCGAGCTCCATGAAGCTGATCAAACAGATCATCAATTCTTGGTAAAGGGTACTTATTCTTGATGGTAACTTTATTCAATTCTCTATAGTCTATACATAACCGTTTACCACCGTCCTTTTTGTTTGCCAAGAGTACTGGAGCTCCCCATGGTGAAGCACTTGGTCTAATTAATCCCTTATCCAAGTATTCTTGCAGCTGTTTCTTTAGAATCTCTAACTCAGTGGGTGCCATCCTATATGGAGCTTTGGATATCGGAACTGTACCTGGAAGGGTATCAATAGAGAACTCAATTACCCTATCAGGTGGAAGTCCTGAGATCTCCTTAAATACTTCTGGAAACTCATTCCAAACTGGTACTCTCTTCTTCTGGATCTCACCAGCAGTCATCTGTGCTTTTCCTTTGGCAGGTTTGCGTTCTCCTTCAAATTGGAACTCAGGCTGAAGCGGTATTCTGAAAATAACTTTCTTGCTTCGGCAATCAATGACCGCATGGTATTTGCTGAGCCAAGTCATGCCTAAGATTATGTCGTACCCTCTAGTATCTAGTACGAGCATATCTATGGCCAAGGTCCTGTTACAGAATTCTACAGGGCAATCAATACAAACCTTAGTAGATACGACTACTCCATTCCCTGTACTAATCTCCCATCGGTGGTCTAAAGTTCGAACAGGTATATAATGCAAGGCAACAAAACGATCAGATATGTAACAATGAGATGCACCCGAATCAAAGAGGGCAAGAACGGGCTTCGAGTGTACCCTGATCTTACCTGTTACCACTTCTCCAGAAGTTTCGGCCTCTTCCGCTGTCAGGTTGTAAGCTCGTCCTCTTCCACGGCCTGCTGCAGCTCTAACTCCCCTCTGGACTGGGCGGATAACTTGCTGTGGGGGAAGGGGAAGGGCTCTCCTAACCATTGGTCCCTGGTTCCTCTGTCCATCTGGTCCTGGAAGTGTTGGTAGTGCTTGGTTGGCCATCCCCATTCTCTTGTGGGGGCAGACTTCTACTGAATGATCACGGGAACCACATGCCAGGCATAACCCATTTGCCCTACTGCAATTCTGTCGGGAGTGACCTGGTTTCTGGCAATAACTACAAAAGAAGAATGGTTGGGTTACTGGAAAGGGAGCTGGTCGGAATGGCCATCTCATGGCTGGGACTCTCGCTGTTCTGAATGGACCTCCTCTCCCTGCTTGTGGAAATGGCCTCTTCATGGCCTGGTTCCTCATCATATTAGATTTCCCTTTCTCCAGACCTCGCTCCACCTCCCGAGCTATGGTAAGGACTTGGGAATACGTTTTTAGCTGTTGGGGCATCAAGAGGATTTGAATGTCCATTCGCAAATCCTGTTGGAACCTGCTCGCCCGCTTTTCTTCATCAGCCACCATATATGGAGCGAAGCGGCTCAGCCTCAAGAACTCAGCGGCATACTCATCCACAGACCGGTTCCACTGCTGAAGTCGGATGAACTGTTCTTCCATTTCTTTCTGAGCGGTGGCAGGGAAAAATCTACTATAGAAGCTTTGGGAGAACTGGTCCCACGAGACAGGTTTCTCCAATCTCGCTTCTTCAGCTAGCCACCAGGTCCTGGCTACATCCTTTAGCTGAATCTTGGCGACCTCCACTTGATTTTCTTTTGGGACCCGGGCTGCGTTCAACAGATCTGTGGTGTCAATCAGCCATTGCTCAGCATCTAGTGGTTTCTCTTCTCCCGTGAATATCGCCGGTTGTAACCGCCTGAAGTCTGATACATTCCCCGGCCTTTGTTCCTTGGGAGTTACTAACTCTTGCCGAAGGAGTTCCGTCTGCTGTTGCTGATTTTCCATCATAGTCTGGATAACCCTCAGAATCTCAACATTCTCCCCCGCGGGTCCATTCGATGCTTGTCCGGCATTGTTACGACTCGTCCTTCTATCCATACTTATGTTGGTAAAAAGGAGACTGGAAACTGGAAAGATGAAAGGATTTTAGGACACAAGGAAAGGAATCAAGAAGGACTAGATAACTTGTACATTGTAGTTGGCAATGGCAAATTACATTAATTTGCTGCTTGATTGTACTATAGGTGTGAGAGCCTGGCTCTGATACCAACCTGTAACGCCCCGATCCGGAGGGTACCGGGACGTCATTGCGACGTACATACGCAGGTCAGAAGTACCCTCACGTATATACGCTAAGCATCAGTACAAGCAAGAATCAGAGTACGACAAACGTAGCGTCCATTCATATGCCAACATAAGAAATACAAAGTACAAGGTTATCACAGGATATGACATACTATTACATATCACATGCATCCTATATCACAGCCAAGCACAAAAGTACGATTTACAATATGATTACAAGATGCTCACGAGCTGAAGGAAGGTCCCGCGAGCTAAAAAGGAGAGTCTGGCACAACAGAAACCGAGACTAGTCAGCCTGCTCGGAAAGGAAAGCTTGATCTTCCACAGAAGGCTCCACCTCAATCCAAGGTTCGGAACCTGAACATACAAATTCAAGGGAGTCAGGACCTCCCGAACAAGTAGAGCAGGTTACAGCCGAGTGGCAATAGGAACATGAGCATGAGAGTTGGTATAATATCATGAGAAATCAGCCAGCATGTAAAAGAAGTACAACATATTATAAACGGAAGGGCAATGTATACGCTTAAACTACGGCTTCACGAGACTAGTACCTCAAGGGAATAATCCAAATAAGGAAACCCTCATCTATATACCTTTATCTCATGTCACCGTAATCCAAGTGCATACAACTCCCACAATTAGCGTCTTTTATCATTATTATTATTATAGCTCACCTTACCCTGATATCTAGCTATGTGGACTAGCGTCCCAGCACACATGGATCCATATCCCAGTAAAGCAAGGTTGTTATTGGAAACCAGCGGGGGTATCAACGAACTATGTTTACAGTGGGTCCCGTACATACCCGGGACCACGGCCCAGGATTGTTCCGTTGCTTGGTGACGGAACCCGCCGCAAGGCAAACAGGAGGGACTTATTGTATGCCCTTATCATGATGGTACCAGGAATGAGGGAGCCAGCACTCCCCTCGGTCGCCTGGAGGCCCACAGGTCAGACCGAAAATTTAGTTGCACAACATACCTAATACCACTGTAAACACGAACATATATTGATAGCCGCGTATTCCCCCGACCCAATGTAAGTTGTCTCATTTTATGGTATATTAAATAATTATCAGATTTCGGGAATGAGCAGGAACATGTCAGGAGTACAGGTATATCAGGAGTACTGGTTCGTACTATCAAGTAATCAAGTTTGTAAATCATGAAGTCCGGTTATCATTCCCGTTATCGTGATAATTATGAGAGTCATGTGTGTCATGCCTAGTGTTAGGAGATAGCATGACAAGAGGTGATATTCATCAAGTCTTGCAAATAGCAATATAAAATACATGACCCAAAGATAATGTTCATAATCAAAGAAGTAATTAACCATAGCAAATAGTCAAGATTAGTCGACTAGGGAGAGATAGTAGTCGACTTATGAAGGAATTAGTCGACTATAGATAGGGGACAAGTCGACTGATAGGGCTGCGTCTCAAAGAGTTGCGTTTTCAGGAGAAAAGTTAGTCGACTAGAAGAAGGGGTTAGTCGACTAATAGGCTGCGTTTCACAAGACTGCGTTTCAATATGCCGCGTCTCACAAGTCCGCGTCTTGTCACAAATCCGCGTCTCACAAGTCCGCGTCTTGTCACAAATCCGCGTCTCACAAGTCCGCGTCTTGTCTCAAGTCCGCGTCTCACAAGTCCGCGTCTTGTCTCAAGTCCGCGTCTCACGGGTCCGCGTCTTGTCTCAAGTCCGCGTCTCAGGAGAGAGTTAGTCGACTGTAGAAAAGGGGTAGTCGACTAATGAAAGCTGCGTTTTCAGAAATAAAGTTGCGTTTCAAGGAAGTTAGTCGACTAGTTGTGGGGTCAAGTCGACTAATGGGTGCAAAACAGAGAACAGATCCTGATGCTTGAGGGCTGTGGTTTGTTGATAATATTACAAGTATGAGAACAATGTCCAAGTCTTGACGAGTAGAATTACTCGCCTAGAATGCGTCCAAAGTCCAGCAAGAGTGCCAAGTGAAGAAGATGAGTCCTTTGCCAAGTTAATCACCAAAACGATCACCGGAACAATCGCGAACGATTACCGGGAAATCTACGGTGATGAAGCTCGGTCCCAAACCAAAAGGAGGGCACCGGCCTAGAATCCTGTCAACGAAGAAGAACACGGCCCCAATCCAAAGGAGTGGCCGGTCTCCACAAGAGAAGGCAAAAGGTTGATGGTGCAAGTCCAACTCAATATGGCAAAACGAGATTTTGCAAATGGCGTTGCGGGGAATGAAGCTATAGTCCGCCGGAAAGAGGTTGACGAGGGGATGAAGATGGTATGCTCGGTGGAGGCTACGGTGGTGCAGGTGGTGGTGGAGATGGTGATGAAGTTTTGTGGAGGTGATGGGTTCTTGGATGTTTCTTGGTGAAAGAGGTTGAAGAAGATGGTGTTTGTTGGTGAAAATGGAGGAGGAGATGGAGGAGAATGAAGTGGAGGAGTTGGTGATGGAAAAATGGAGATGGTGAGTAGTTGTGATGGCCGGGCAAAGGGGCTTGGTGGTGGTGAGCTTGCTGTTGGAGCTTGCAGGAACAAAAAGGATGAAGGAAAATGGAAGAGAGAGATGGGGATGCATATATATATAAAGGGAGGAAAATATTATAATAATAAACCATCATCACTTTCCCTCCAATGAGTGTGGCGTTTGCAAAGTCCCAAGGCTGCGTTTAGGCCATTTAAAGAGCCAAACGCGGGAGCTCAAGGCTGCGTCCAGAGGAAAACGCAAGGAGGCTGCGTTTCAAAAGAAAAGGACAAGGCATGGGTGATTTGGACTTGAGTTGAGTCAGCCCATAAGCATTTAATGCAGCATGGAGAGGGTGGCTGCATTAATGATGAACTCAGCTGGTGAAGCTCGCGTTTGAGGAAGGAGAGAGAAAAATGGAAAAAGAGATAAGTGGAAAACTTGGATAAATTCTCGGTATCTGGGAAAATACCGAAAACTTCAGGAATGACCAAAAATTGAAGTATCTCAGAAAGCTATCCAAAAATTCACAAAAATCATAAATATTATGAAATGACTTTTGGTGAAATCGGTTTCCAGAAATTCTATCTCATTTTCAAAATAAAAATCCTGGAATATACTGGGATCGGTGTCTACACCGGGTAGGCTGAATTTTCGATAAAATCTGAAAATTCTCAGAAAATGCCCAAAGGAAGAAAACATAATTCTAAGAAGGAATGTGAAAGCAGAATCCAGAAATTTGATTCCAATAGCAAATTAAAATTCCTGGAATCAACCAGTGATACTGGCCGACACGGTTTTGAAGATTTACAATTAATTCCGAAAAATTCCAGAAAATCATGAAAAATCTAGAATATTAAAAAATAACATTTGAAACTAAAATTAGTCAAATCTGAAGACCAAACAGATCAAATCATGCAGTACTGCTATATGAGTAAGTATTTAAATAGCAGAAAATAAAATAAAATAAAATAATAATAATAAAATGCACCAAAAATCAGGATACGTAACTGTGCATGTATACCGAGGATGGGGTGTTACAATATATATTAAATATATTTTATATGGATTAGTAGCGTGTATGTGTTTATGGTGTTCCGAGATTTTACGTCATTTTTCGGTGATTTTAGGCGAGTACTTTTCTTGTGTTACTTTATGTTTTGCTATCATTGTTTCATACCAGTGATTGTTATTTTAATGTCTATCGCATGATATATTGACATACGAATGTCTTCTTACCATCATTACATGCCCAATAATTGTTATCATATTTTTTAATATATGATATGTCATTATGCGAGTTGATATATGATATGCGAGTAATTTTCTAAAATTAACATGTTATATGAATACCTGTTGACCGTTATTATAATTCATTTAATTGGTATTATGCTTACATGAATATGCCTAGATACGCTCCCGCTTCGCTCAGCTTCGCATAACTAATTAAAAGATTAATTTATTGTTGTTATATATATGGTTGTGAAGAGTTTGAAATAATTAACTATATTGTCTCCTGCATCATGTTATATGACCGGATGATTACCTGACATATGATATTGTAACTTTATACTCAACTCATCTGATAACATGTTAATTACCTGACACTGATATGTTATACTTGACACCTGATCCCTGACACTTGATATCTGACACCGGTACTTGACATGTTATCACCTGACACCTGACACCTGACACCTGATATATGACACTTGTCAACTGACATGATATCACTTACTTGACATGCTTTCACATGGTACTAGCACATTTGACCTGATATTGTGACACCTGACTGGATACTATTATATCTGACACTGTATTACATTACATATTCATGATTATTACTTTTACGGGGACTTAGCATGATTATTATACTATTACCAGACCTCTGGTACCCCTGAACTAATGTGCTCCTGAACTTCAATGCTCACGAACTCCTGTATTTCGAATCCTGTAACAGGGAGACTCCTGATAATATTCGCATGATGCTATACTCCTGTTGATCCTCGTAATTGACTAATCATGGATGCTGGATTATTGTGTATTCACTGTGGACATTATATTTGGACAATATATATAATAAAGCACTCAACTTACACTGGGGTGGGAGAAACTGATAGATTCTAGTATGATGTCATATTTATATTAGTGAATATATCTGAAGTGTCGTGTGGGCGTGTAATGACAAGTCCCTGGAAGCAGTAGCCTGATATCTGAAGTGTCGTGTGAGCGCGTAATAACGAGTCCCCGGAAGCAGTAGCCTGATATTTGAAGTGTCGTGTGAGGCGCATAATGATAAGTCTTCGGAAGTAGTAGCATGAACTCTTGAGCCGTAGTCCCAGGCAGAGACGTGACCCACTATAAATATGAGCCATCAGATTTATCAGTTTTCAAGTAATGACTCGTCTTATTCATAAGTGGATGTATGCGTATTGTAACGCCCAGATTCCACGAATACGGGGACGTCACTGCGACGTATATACGTAGGTCATAATTTGCCCCCACGTATATACGTTAAGCATAAAAGTACAACAAAGATCAGAGTACAACACAAAGCGTGGTATATTCACATGCCAACTATAAAAGTACAAATACAAAGTTATACAAGTTATGATAACTATTACACTTTGCAAGTGTTTTGTTTTCACAACCAAGTCCAAAAGAATATATACAAAGATATACACAAGGTGCTCACGTAAGAGATGGAGACTCGTGAGCCAAAAAGAGGAGTACGGCACGAGGGAACTAGAGCTGGTCAGCCTGCTCACTGAAGTATGCCTGATCTTCCGTGGAAGGATCCACTTCGTTCCAGGTCTCGGAATCTGAATATGCAAATCCAAAGGATCAAGACATATAAACAATAGATAGCTACAGCCAAGTGGCTAAGGGGCGAGTACAAGTAAGATGGAACTATATAAGGTATATCAACTAACAGATATGAAAAGCATGAATAGGTAAAGTCGTACTATAGATCTACAATTAATGTTTTATTATTATTACTTGTTTTACTCGGATATCTAGCTATGTGACCCAGCGTCCCAGAGCACATAGATCCATATCCCAATAAAGCAAGGGGGTTATTGGAAATCAGCGGTTGTATCGACGAACTATGTTTACAGTGGACCCCGTACATGCCCGGGATAACGGTCCAGGATTGTTCCGTTGCTTGGTGACGGAAGCCAGCCGCTAGGCTATTCAGGAGGGACTTATGTATGCCCTTATCAAGATGGTACCAGTAATACAGGGAGCAAGCACTCCCCTCGGTCCCCTGGAGGCCCACAGGTCAGACCGGAACATGGGTTGCACAACACTCCTAAAAGCCACTGTAAACACGAACACATCGATATCCGCATGTCTTCCCCGGACCCAATGTAAGTTGGTCTATTTTATACAAAAGTCGAGTCTATCATGCTTGGTTTTAAGAGATGGCATGATAAGTGGAGATATTCACTATTTAACAATTTATGAAGTAAGAATTACAATAACAAGTCATGGAGTATCAAGAAGTAATGTCCATCAGGTAGCATGTCATGTAATATCAATAATGAAGCATAAACATGAATAATGTATCACATGTATAGAGGTTAAAGTCCAAAATCAGAAAAGGAAACAACTAAGTTAAATAGTCAGAATTAGTCGACTAGGTGGGAGATTAGTCGACTAATAAGGGTCTTCAGTCGACTAATAGTCCGCAGGAGTCGACTAAAGTGGTTTTCCAGAGAGTTTGGTAGTCGACTTGGGTTGGAAGGGTAGTCGACTTGGAGAACTATAAGTCGACTAACGGGTACGCAAGTCGACTAAATTTGTGATATAAAAAGTTGGGATTAATTTCCGGGACATGTTAGTCGACTATGGTACTATGTATAGTCGACTAGAGGTCTCTGGTCGACTAATAATTTGGGATAAGTCGACTAGAGCCGAGAGTTGGTAATTTTTGGTTCAAGGAAAATTAGTCGACTAGGGGTCAAAATGTAGTCGACTAGGGGGGTCTAGTCGACTGATAAAAATGGGTTAGTCGACTAAAACTGTGGAAATCATAAAAGCTACGTTTCAACTAAAGTGGGTTAGTCGACTAGTCTCTAGGTCAAGTCGACTAATCCTGGAGAAAACAGAAAACAGAACAGAATTTCTGATGGTTGTTTGTTGGCCTAAAAATGGGATTTTTATGACACAAGTGTATATGAATGATCTTCACATGTAACAAAGAAGTGATCTAGTCTTGGTGAGTAAAAATACTCACTTCGAACGGTTGTTTGGGGCTTTCTACGAGTTCCGGAAGAATTCGAGGTCGACGAAAAGTGCCGAAGTGATCCTCGACGATCTCGCGGACGATCCCAAATCCCAAGTTGTAATTGCTCGAGATGGAGACAAGGACCTAGGGTTTGCTTTAGAGAAGGAGAGGAATTTGCAAAGGTTGGTTTCTTGATGAAGTGAAGAAAAGAATAAAAATGTAAAGAGTTTAGTTTAAATAGGGTTTGGATTTGTAAAGGAGAAATAATTAAATAATTGAGAGGGGTCTTTTTGCAAATATAGAATGAGATATTTTCTTGACCAATCACAATTAGCCAAGTGGGGGGTGAGGTGAGAGTATTAATGGGGAAGGTTGTGGAAGAAAGATATTTGGAAAATATTTGAATTTTGGAAAATAGAAATTCAAATGGATTATGGAGGAAGCTAAAGGATTTAAGGAAAAGGAAAAAGAAAAGAAATCCAATTGAGAAGGTATTTCTCTAACTCGAAATATTAAAATATTGAAAACACGGGTTCCCGGGTTAAAGTCACGTATACGGAAAACATTTCGGAAAATATCGAAATCGTCCTGATTTCGAGTATCTCGGAACGACTCGCAATTTTCACAAAAATCAATAATAATATACGTAGACTCATAGTAAAACCCTTTTCAAGAAATACCTTATAATTTTAAAGTTAAAAATCTCGGAACCAATAAAATACCGACTCCGAAAGAATTTTCATAAATTCATGAAATTCTAAGAAAAAGAATGTAGATAGAAGATACGATTCTAAGAGATAATGCCTAAAGGACTTTCTAGAAATTCCTAACTGTTTGTAAGATAAAAATTGGGAATCGATCAGCGACACTGGTCGATACCGGTTTTGAAGAAATTCATTTTAATTCCAGAAAATTCCAGAAATTCACCTAAAATCTAATATATTAGAAAATGATATTTGAAATTGAATTGGTCAAATACGGGAAGTAAATCGAAAAATACGATCGAAAATCAGAATACGCAACTTAGTACGTATTTCGGAAACGGGGTATTACACGTATCGGGAACACATACCTAAGCATATAGATCGGATGAATAACATGAGAATGTAACAGCCAAACAATAATAATACTAGGAAGGTGTGATATTTAGTCTCTCCTTTGTTCGGGTTCTGATACTCACATGTCAGACCCGTGTGAGTTCTACTAGAGTGCGAACTCTAATATAGACTATCAGTGATGTAAGACACTGGTAGGGAGGCGATTGAAATATCAAACGGTACTGATTATTATTATTGAATAACTCAAAATGTAATACCTTTATATTCTCCAGTTATAATGATGAATCATTTAATCAGGTGTTATGCTCTGAGTTGACACCCTGCTTTATGACACATGCTTTCTGTGATACAATAATTACTCTAGACACACTTTAATTCTGTTACTCCGAGGGTAATTCAAGTTGTATGAACTCAGATGATGGTGACATCGGATATGTGGTATATAGATGAGGGTCTCCTTGTTTGGATTATCCCTTGATGTGTCAATCCTGTGAATCCATAATCTGAGTTTGTACAACTAGTTTTGTCCATACTTGTATTTATCGCATGTTTATTTGTACTTAAGCTCTCGACACCGTTTTTTATTCATGTTTTCTGATTCAGACTCTTCGATATACATGATTTACTTGATTTTGAATTTATTGTCGTTCCTTTAATTTCCTTTATGTTACTTGTCATTGCCTGTACCTGTATGTCTGAACCACATCACTTGATCATGCCGCGTGTGACCGCCTGAGCACGCCAGCTGACTTTATCATATGTACTTGCCGGGTTGCTTTCTGACAACTCTAGATCCTCATGTCCGGATCTTGGAATCTGGATCATGGTGGCCCTTCTGTACGTGATCAGAGTAGCGCAGGGAAGCGTGGATTAGCGGCTGCCTATCCGGACCCTCTTTCTTCCAGCCTCCCCTTGGCTGGCTTGTGAGATTTTCATCTTGCTACTCGTGAGTACTTTTCCGTATCTCATATTGTACATTCTACTTTTGCGCTTCTTGGTGATCTTATACTCTTGAGATACTGTATCTTGCCTTATGATAACTGTGTACTTGTGTTATTATTGCTGGAATGTATATTACCACTGTGCTTCTGTACTCTGATTCTTGCATGTACTAATGTTTAGCGTATATGCGTGAGGGTATTTTCACTCTGCGTATGTACATCGCAGTAACGTCTCCTTACCCGCGGGATCGGGGAGTTACAACATCATTGCTGCTTTCCCGGTGGGCTTCCTGAGAGTTCTCGTTCTTATCGTAATGCTAGAGGGCCCGTGGTGTTGGTATGGCTGCCTTGGGGATGTGGGAGTGGAAAGAAAGAGGTGTCTCAAGTTGAGACATCCTCTCCGACCCTGACCTCTTGGTCTTCTCTTCACCGAAGTTGGGATCTCTGGGTAGTGGCGAGCAAGGAGGTGGTGCCTTCTTGTCGGTGTTCCCTAGGGGAAGTACCCTCAGAGTTCGAAGGTGAGCCTGGACGTAACAGTCATATGGAGGGATCGAAATGGGTTACCTGTATTTCTTTTCAAAAAATTTAAATACAAATATGTAAAAGAGATTTGCATTACTCTTATCAAATGTAATTAAATATATTTAATGGAATGTATTAATGGAAAATTTGGAGATATATATATAAGAGCTGATCCCCTGAGAACGGTTCTTACGGATTCCTATGAGAACTTTCACGTTGGCCGCTGGATCTAATAGATCAAATCAAATAAAATCAGATCTCTATCAGATCCGATGACCCACACGAAAGTTCTCACAGAAATTCATGAGGACCGTTCTTAGGGGATCAACTCGCTTTACACACACACACGCAGAGAGACTTATGTTCTTCTAAAAGGATTTGAGGTCAAATTTTTCCCACTCGAATATCAACATCTGACATTCGAATAAAAGATTCACTCCGTTGAAGTTGATCTATATTATGTATAAACAAAAGATTAAGTGTTTTGAATTTTTGCCCATGCATCAAGTAGGGAAAACGGACGACCTAAATAGTGAGTTGGTTAGTTTAATGGTGTGGAACATTTGAAATCTAAAAAAAAAAATGATTTGTAAGGTTTTTTAGATGTTTAGATCATAATCAAATGGTCGGATCGAGAATTTGAATGTCTAAAGACATAAATCTAACCAATTCACTACTTTCGGCTGTCTATTTTCGCCGCTTGATGGATAGGCAAAAAGTATTCCAAAATATTTGATTTTTGATCTATAGGTACTTGAAATAATGTAGATCAACTTCAACGGAGTGGATCTTGTATTCGAATGTTGAAGGGTTGTATTTGAGTTGGAAGAATTCGGGCTCAAATCCTTCTGGAAGGACACAAGTCATTCATTATATATATATTTCCAAAAATCAACCTCTGATGCCACATAGGCGAGGGGTCATTTTCGCCCTGCCACGTGTGGTGGCTTTTGCTGGTGGGTAGTTAGTTTGGTCCAGAGTTGGCAACCCTTGACGAACTATTTACTTTTTAGGCCTTTCTTTTTTCTTTTTCTTCTTTCGGGGTTTTCAACCCTAAATGAAGAATTTTCATTTTTTATTCTCGTCTGGGGTTGACAACCTTGGACAAAGAATAGGTTTTTTTCCATTTTTTTTCTTTGTCAAGCCCTGGTTCTCAGCAACATCACCAGCAATGACAAAGCTCAGCAACAACAACTTCCACCAAATGGAGCACTGATTTCTTGATTTAGCTACTTATTTCCAATCGACGGATCTATCGATCAATCAATCGGTCCTTTAATTATGACGGTGCGTTGCTGCTTATGTGACACTCGCATTCGATGAGGACAAGAGGACCCCTCTCCTCCCCGACTGTGCCCATGGGTTATGCAGGGCCTGCCTTCGCCTCTGGCGACACCACCCTTTCTTGCCTCCTGCTGCTGCTACCCCATGTCAACAATGTCCACATCCTTCACAATAGCTTCCCTATTCTTTTCCTCCTTTCCTCCCCTTCCTTCAAATGCAACTCCACCGGCGGCGGCGAAGGCGAAAAGGATGACAACAACGGTGATGACGACTTGTCTTAGGAGGTCGTTCATTCACCTAGCTGTTTATAGTGGTGAGAACACAAGAGGCGCATCTGTCCTCAACTCCATATCAGCAGGACACGACGAAGATGATTTCTTTGGTGACAGTTTGACGAGGAGCCAACAACAACGAAGGAGCAGGCTGCAGATGCCTTTCGTCTCTGGTGGCACGGGCTGCTGCTGCTCAGGCCCCACCATTGATCTCGGGTCTCACCACAACTCTGACAAAGGAGAAGGGGAAAAATATTCTTAATTGGGGGTTGCCAACTTCGGACGAAGAAAAAAAAAAAAAAGAAAGAAAATTCTTTGTCCAGGGTTGTCAACACGGGTGAAGAAAAAGGAAAAAAATTACTTATTTAGGATTGTAAACCCTGGACCAAAAAACCTACCTCCAGCCAACATAAGCCGCCACACTGACAGGGCGAAAAGACTCCCAGCCGACGTGGCACTTACATGCATGTCAAATGTCAGTTTTGGGAATTATTTTAAAATAATATATTTTTGAAAAATTGGCCTAACCTAAAAGAACTTCGTATTTACAAACTAGTATACTGCCGCGGTTGATGGGAAACCGGCCAATCGGTCAGGAAGAAGATGAGAGGAGAAGAAGAAGAAGAGAGAGGAGAAGAAGAAGAAGAAAGAGGAAGGAGGGGGGAGCCGAGGGAGGAAGAAGGGGGTCGACGCTGCTCTCTCTCGCGGATGAAGACGGACAGACAGACGTATGAACAAAGTTTCTATACTAGTATACCGCCCATGTCGGTGGAAAACCGACCGATCGGTCAGGAGTAGGAAGGGGGAGAGGAAGAATAAGAGGGAAAAAGTAAGGGAGTTGAGAGAGAGGAAGAAGACGGACAAAGTTTTCATATGAGTCACGAGAAAAAACTTCATTTTGATCGGTTTTAGTAAGTCACGGGAGAAAATATCCCTACAGTCGATTTTAATTACTCCCCAGAAGCTTTAACTTTCTTAAAGAAAGAAAAAAAACCCTCCAAATGTGACTCGAATACTAGAAATGATTTTCGTTTTGTAAATTAGTGCACCGATGGGAAAATGTTTGAATAAGCCACATTAGCAGTTTAATTGTAATTAATAAAGTTTAATAGGGTTATTTGAAAGATCCCTTCCAGAATATGATAAATTTGCCTTTTTGACTGGCTGTATATCGTTTCCCACCCACCGGACTTGAAACTGGCGCAACAAACCGGATTGAACCCGGCGAGCACACGTCCGCCACCAGCAGCAGCCATTTAGCACAATTACGCACAATCCCCTCTTCTTCTCTCCGCCTGCGCGTTTCCCTTACAGAATCAAAAAAACAAAGCGCGAGGAGAGAGAAAGTAGAGGGAGGGCGACGAGCAAAGGGGAAGTAGATCGCTTACGCAAGCGCATACTCGACGAGCACAGCAGCGTTGACTCCCACCTCGCCCGCTCCCTCTCTCAATCATCCAAAAAGAAAAAAAAAATTGATCGTTCCTCTGTGTCGTGCGCACATAGGGTTTCGTCGAGGCTCGAGATCTCGCCTCAGTTCGATCTGATTCCGGCTCGATTTGTCGGATCCGCCGACGCTGGCGAATTGAGACGTCGGCGGGGGTCGGTTTGAGCGGTCTCTCCAATTCTGAGGCGTTGGAGAGATGGATTTGGCGTCAAGTGTTAGGGTATACATCTCCTTGCCCTTTGCTTTTGGTCATGATCTGTGCTAATTATGTGTTTTTTTTGAGGGGAAGATCGGGGGATTGCACTGTGTCATATGTTTTCTTTCTTTTTTTTTTTTTAATTTTTTTTGAAGTAGTATACTGGTGAAGTTCATAATAGTTCTTAACCTGTACTTAATTTGGTTGGCTTGTGAATTACAGATTGTTGCTCTTCAGTGAATTGAGCATTTTTGGTATATTAATTGCATTTGATAATATAGTTTTGTTTGTTTTGCTTGGTTAGTCAAAATGCGTCCACTGCCAATGGGAACACTGAAGTAAAAACAAGCTTCAATTCTGTATGATGAGAGTATACGAAAAATGAACATGGATGGAGGCAGAGAAAAAAAAAAACATGGTGATTGCTGATTTTAAAGAGCAGGCAGTCCTCATCGGTGGTGAATGGAGAGAAAAGTATTTTTAGGAAATTTGAGATGTAGTTCTTGCTGTTTATGTTATTTAGGTTGATAAAAAATGGACCCTTTTTAGCAGACAAGGGAAAGTGAAGGGGTGATAAAGCAGAGAGAGTTAGACACGAGATAAGCAAGAAAATATGGGTATCTAGAATGAAATGAATGAAAAGAAAAATCGGGTTCAGGTTTGTTTTTTGTTGGCTTGACCTTTGACACACAAAAAATAAGATGAGCATGATTTATTCTTATATAATTCCTGCTCTGGAAAATATGAATGATAGAGACTGGCACTTGTAAAGTTTTTAACACTGCTCAAGAACAGAACATAACAACGTTAGCAATGCCTTAAAGTGATTTCTCCAAATTTTTGTTTGGGCCATTGGAGCACTTCCTAGTACTGTTACTGATTGCTTTTTCCATCAACTATGCTAAAAACTTGATGTGATTGATGCTACCCTTTTTATTTCTCTTTTAAGCTTCCTATATTTCCATTCTACATCTGGTGCCAAAGCAAAGAAAGGTCACTCTTTTTCTTGCACCGATCTCCTTTGGTTGGAGAACATTGTAATTAGTCGATTTGTTTGGGCCCTTTAGGACAATAAAAAAATAGAATCTTCTGTTCCAGGATACTTCACAACTCCATGTTCCTCACAACCGAATATTTATTGTTGAAACTCAAATTTCGTTTCTTGTTTCACCTGTTAAGTGAGTCCTCATGAAATCAACCAATTTGACAAAACCATTTTTGGGTCCAAGAGTGATGCGTCGTATCTCTAAGATCAAATTGATAACATTCCCTGCCAACAAGGTCTCATATTGCTGACTTATCCAATGGATTAGGTGAATAATCAAACCCCCACCAACACAACTAACCATGTACCAAATAAATAGGTGAGGAAATTCCTCTAGTTGTCTTGGCTATGCTCCTTGAACCCATGGCCTCCCGTATACCAAATAAATAGGTGCGGAAATTCCTCTAGTTGTCTTGGCTATCTTCTTTGAACCTATTGCCTCCCCTAATCCGTTGCCACAACTCCACATTCATGTGCTCAAAATTTACCACTTTTATGTGTTTACTTCTTTTACTGGACTCAATCTTTATTTCTGGACACTGCTCATGTAAAGTACTAAAGTGTAGGCCCCAACTTTGTCTCCCTGTGAGCTTCCTTATCACTGGCAAATGCGTTACTTCTATTACCAGTTCTCTTCTTTGCTACTGTTGATATATGTTTATTTCTTTATTTCTTATTTGAAAAATCTTCCTCTATTATCTGGAAATACTTGTCCATAAACTGTAGGCTCACATATCTGAAGACTTACTATGTATAGCTTTTTTTCCTTTTGTTGAATTATTAACAAGTGCATGCGTTTTTCTCAGGACAAATTGGCATACTTCAGAATAAAAGAGCTTAAAGATGTCCTGACACAACTTGGTCTTCCAAAGCAAGGAAAGAAACAGGTCAGTAGTTGGAAACTTCCGTTTTCTTTTATTAAATGTAATAATACTTAGGTCTCCTTGAGCTTCTTGCCAATCCTATGTTGTTAACCTTTGTTGTGAGCTCTCTTCTTTTCTAATTTTGATGATTCTGACATTTTCAAGAGAAACTACTGTTTGCTTGATGTCTCTCTTTTTGTCGAAACACACTTGAGGATTTTCTTTCTTTTTACTAAACTGCCTATTGCAAGCTGATGATAGCCTGATAGATGACAGCGCAACCGAATGCCTAGAGTGTTCTATGCATGTCCTTAGAATTGATATTGAATATCTAGTTCCTACTTGCGATTATGAAGCCATTACTTGACACAGCCTGTATGTTTAGATATAATTCTTATAATTAAGTTCCATGGATTCCAAGAAAGTTGTTTGCTCTGGTATCTATACCACAGAAAGTAATAATCCAATGTCCTCCCACGCCAAAATCGTGGCTGGCTGGCTGGCTGGCATTTGGGTGTAGACTGTTAGGGTTAAAATAGGTGTCAGTTTTTGCTAATGTGGTAGTTATTTGAAGCGCTAAAAACGCATGGTTTAAACTTTGACTATAAACCACCTTTCTATTTTTCTACATGGACTGTTGTTTCTGTGTAAGCATTTAGTGTCACAAATCCCACTTTCAGGATTTGTGCTCTCCAGGCAAAGTCAATATTCACAATATTCTTCATGTTGCACATGTTCTAGTATGCAATATATCCTTTTAAGGTCATGCCAAAAAAAAGAGAAACCTCTCTGGGGACTGCCAATGGCATCACCCATTCTTTGGAATTAACTGCTCCAACTCTGTTACTGACAAGAATAAGAAAAATAATCGAAGGAATTACATGTGTCTGGGAATCAATTCCATCCTTTACCAACCAGTCCAGCTTAGATGCTATCAATATATAAGCAAAATTTGTTAATAAAACAAAAGAATTCAATTCCGATGTATACTTTATCAGATTGAGATTTAAAATCCAACCATAATTTAAATCCAGAGAGCCTGAACACATGCATATCAAGAACAAGAACAACAATCAAGCAAAGTGTCTATTCCAAAATTTTGGGGTCATAAATCCTTCTCTTTGTTCCGTCCTATTAGTGGCCATCTCAGGTTATTTATTGTTGCACTGGGTGGGCATCAATGCAAAGTGCTGCAGTGGGGATGCCCCAACGAATGCTCTTTAGGACTTGTTTCATAAAGATTACCTGAATATCAGCTATCTAAAACAACCTTCCTGCAACCTAGGTTGGGACAATAATGGAAGTATAAGACATTAAATGCAGCATCGACAGAGATGCTCGTGTCATTGCTGGATGAAGTTCGTTGAACGGTTGAAGGATGGATGGGATTAGAAGGTGAAATGGGGGATTCATAAGGGCTGTTACGTTGACCAACTTTCCTTGTTAAGTTGTAATGTGCATAAACAAATTGTTCATAGGTTATACAGCCAAGAAAATTGTTATGATTTACACAATAAAGATTCAGCACTTAATAGAGTCAAAATAGATATTCTAGATTGTGCTACCTGAGGATATTCCCAAGTTGCTAGCTGGAATGAAGCGACTACCTTCTGCCTTTTGTGTAGTTTTGTTTTAGTTTTTTTTTTTCTTGGAGGTGGTGATGGATCATGTTATGACCATGTTTTTTGGCCTGCAGGTTAAGCAGGATACTTCTTTGCCAAGTACGAACCTACTCTTTGAGTCAACTCAATAAGAGGCCTTGATCCATTGCAAAACGAGTCTTAGATTACCGTGCAATATGCCCATATTTTATAAAAAAGGAAAGCTCATATATTAACAGGGAAAATTTTCAGTCCAGAAACAAAACGGGTTGGTTACTATTAGATAAAGAACGACAAGTATACCCTTAAGTTAGCCCAAAGAGATGATCAAATAATTCTTAAAATAATTCTATTTAGGCTTTATTCCAAGTTGCAGGATCAAATTATGTAGATATCTTCCCATATTTTGGATATAATAGAATGCCGATATCAAGTAGAAGATAGACACAATTGACAGAAAACTCTTTCAAGTAATTAATAAGCTGAAGGGAAAAGGAAATCTGCTCTTCAAAATTGTCTTCACGTTGCTTTTTGACGCTTTGTTTACAGTTTCTGCAAGATGGTATTCTGGACTTTATAATTAGACCCGTCTGCCCCATGAGTTTGCTTCCTTCATTCAGAGCGCGCTAATCCCTAACCGACAAGGCCACCTCTTATGTGAATGGTTTTTTCTCTAATAGGTGGAACCAATCTGCATCACTTTCCCTTTTTTATTTTTGGGTTGTAAATGTGATTTGAATTTAGACCCAAAATTTGAAAACTTATTATATCCTTTTTCTTTCAACTGAGGATGGCCTGGCTCAGTGAGGGATGAAACTGGTTTATGGAAAGTCCTAGCATCAAGTCATGTCTACAACCTTTGTTCAACACACACACACACCCTATCACCATCACTACCACACACACATGCATTTTTTCTGTGTTTCAATATTCTCCATTACACTCTGGTCATAATATTCATTTTATTCTCTATATTCCTTGGACCCTGGGGGTTTTAGAACCTGAAATCAGCCATTAATGGTGAAAGGCAACGGTAGACCTCAGAAACAGTAAGTGATTTCATCACCAAAATTATTCTAGACTGATGAGTGTAAGAAATGGTATTATTGTTAGAAGTATTTAGAAGAACAGATAGCCATCCACATGGTAACCTGCATTAGAACTTATCGCATAACTCTGTTTTACCCGTTAGGAAATGTTTTGAGGCAATAAAATGATAGACTATGAAACCGTACTTCCTATAATCCGCTTCTTCCATTCGCCTTAATATTTAATTAGGTGACAAATCTGGTAATGCGCCAAATGTGTTGTATATGAGAAATTCATTTCATTCATCATTCACCTATTGTCTTATAAATGGATAAAAAGCAAAGCTGATGGACTTGCTGAGTCCTAAGCAGTAACCTCCATTCCTAGTTATGTTTAAGCAGTCAAGACTATCTTTGCTTTAATAATGGTTTACCGGCTACACTTCTGATTGCATAAATTTGTGAATCAGATTTCAGAATGAAAAGACAAAAAGAAAAAACGAGCACTGCAAGGAAGCTAAAACAATTAAAGAGAGAAGAAATGTAGTCAAGAAAGAAGGGAAAAAAACAAGAAACAAAAAGAACAGATGAGGAATGGGTATTCTAAAAAGACATACATACACTCGTTTGTTGCTAGTAATTGATGAACGCATATGGAAGGGGTATTTGTTCCAGAGGGCTGACGAAATGAGAGGCTTGGTAGAGGGTTATGGGAAAGCTATGATTTTGAAGAACATGTCAAGTGGACTAGACATATCGCGCGCGCACACCTCTGAAAGAGGAGTTTGCTTAGGATTTTTGTATATGAGACATTGAGAGGGGATTTCTTTTCTGCAAACATTATTCCATCTCAATTTATAGCCCCTAGTAATAGAGGTACATAGCAAAGGGAGAAAATGTGTGAAAATAGCAAGCATATTTTTTTGCAAAGGTGAAGCATCTTGCTCAGGAGCTCAAGGGATTTAAGAACACGTGGTTGCAAAAAGGGTTGTGGTGTGTGTGTATGTGTGGAGGTGTTGGAAGGGGGCTTTTAAAAGTGTGGGTGATTCACTTGACAAGGAAAATTTTCTTTGACGAATATGTTTCATAGTTTATTAATTCTCCTATAATCATTGCCCCAGAACAATTCCATCCTGTAAATGAATATTATATAACACATGATTTATTTTTATTTCTGATCTGTAGCACTCTGTTTACTAATTCTGTGTCTGTTTTCCTCAATTTGCAGGAACTAGTAGATAAAATTTTATCATTGCTCTCAGATGAACAAGGTACTATTTGTGACTTTTCTGACTGTTCTGTTAACTGGGTGTTTCTATAACTAATCTGCATTTTTTTTATACGAATGGTATGGACATAGGAATGTAAATTAAATGCATGATTTACTCTTAGAATTTCTTTTGGTGTTTTATCTAGGCTCGCGCAACATGATCTGCATCTGGATTCTGGAATCATTGTATCTGAAGCCTTGTTTATGGTTTTTTTTATTAATCAACATGCTACCAGAGTTATCTTTATTTTCAAACATTTTGTGGTTAGATCTTCATTTTTTTCCCGTAGTTTGGCATGTAACTATTTCTACATGTGGGAACTTTATATTTGGTTTCATATCATTTTTAGCACCCACTAACCATTCTTTAATCTGGAAAATTTTGAGCTTTGTTTATGTTCTCATTGATTCTTTTTATTTTATACTCTATTCTTTTATGCCATTCTAGTCATTGAAATATAAAAATTTGCTAATGCCTAGTATAGTTTTGTCTGCTTCTATAATTCTCCATATATCACATTTGTTTGAAATTTGTTCAGGTAAGGTTTATTTTTGCTTTGATTTTATCTTGGCGCAGCCTGAGGTTTTGACCTGTTTTTCATTGTTCCAGGTGTTCTATCTTTTCTTGGTTCCTTGTGATATGACGATAATTTAAAGAGTGTTACGTGATGTCCCGGAACTTCACAATGGGCATTAAAACCAATTTGCCATAAAAGATAACAAACTACTACTAAAATATGAATATCTATTATATTTGGAAGTTGCAATTCTTCCTCTTTACTAGACCTGTTTTTTTTTTTTCTTTTTACATCTTAATAGTTATATATGCAAGGCATGTTCTGATGCCTGTTCGTTCCTTAGAAGTTCTAGGAACTATAATCCACCATTTGTATGATGTGCGAATTATATACATAATGACAATTTTTGTTCCTCGCTGTAGGTTCCAAATCTCATGCTTGGGCAAAGAAACATTCTATTGGGAAAGATGGAGTTGCAAAAATAATCGATGACACCTACAGGTGATTTTCTGATCTTTTCCAAAAAAGAATTGTTGTGTGCTGTGTTCACTTCAATCTATTTATTAGATTTTGTATTTAGCTGGAAATGACCTTTCTTTTTAAGTGACCATCTGTGCGTGCAATTATACCTTCACAGTTTACATCTCTTTGGTGCTTGTGCAGAAAAATGCAAATTCCTGGGGCAACTGATTTAGCATCAAAAAGTCAAAGCAGCTCAGATATAAGTCAGGTTAAACCTAAAGAAGTAAAAGATTCATATCAGTTGGATATGAAGGTTCGCTGCCCATGTGGTAGTTCTTTGCTTACTGAATCAATGATTCAGGTATACTTTTTTTTTTTTGTGAGAATAATGATTCTGGTATACTTGGTTTTACATTTTGGTATAATCTTGGCCATCATAACCTTATCAGTCCTTTGTTGTTTGAAGTTTGATATAGATGCCTATATGCTGGTTACTTTTGATATAATGTATGTGAAATCATAATTTTAATAACTATATGTGGTTGGAATTTAGATGCATCTCAAAGAGGTATTAAAACTCGCTTTTAGGATTCTAGCATGTGGCTATTATGTCCTTTCAACCCACTAACCTATAAAGCATGTCTGGACATTTCCCGTCTTTGGAGAGGGTTGTAGGTTTTTAATTTATAATAATTATAATTTGATTTGAAGTGAGTCATCTGGAATGCAACGTAGTTCTTTATAGATTTGGTCTGATTTCTCTGCATTTCTCAGTATACTTTGAATCACAAGTGTCGGTATTTGCTGATTGCAGTGTGAAGATTCTAGATGCCAAATTTGGCAACATATTGATTGTGTCATTATACCTGAGAAACCCATGGAGGGTGTCCCCCCTGAAGTTCCGTCATGCTTTTACTGTGAATCATGCCGACTCACCAGGGCAGACCCGTATGTCTCATGAACTTGGTTATTCCTATCATTTACTTTATAATCATTTTCATTAATATTTGGTCATCAATTTTTGGTATCTGCTTTTATAAATAGCTCCAAATTATTTCTCATTTCAAACTATATACATGTCTTTCTAGATTAATTATGTCTTTTAGGGGGTTATTTGAAATTTTCTTATGAACTTTTTGGATGCTTACAAATTATGCTACGTGTTTGTAGCCCTAATTGGATGGTATTTCTGTATTTCATTAAATAAGTTAATGCTCTTTGAGAGGACCTGTTAGCTAAGCATTCTCTTATAGTCTTACTATGAAATCATGTCTTACGTTTTAAAGTAAATATGTTCATGCATCAATGTAATCATTGAAATATTTTGGCTGGCTTAGTCAAGGGTGCTTTGAAGAAAAGAAGCGAGAGAGAGATTGGCGGAAAGGATATTTTCAGAGAGGTGAAAAAAGGCATGAGAAAACCTCAGGAAAGAATCTTGTATGTAATATGTGTGGGTGCCGTGAGCCCAACACTGCCTTATAAGATGAACAGATTTATTGCAGCCACTCATTTTTTCCTTCTGCGCTCTACTCTTATTAATTCGTTGCAAAGCAAACAATCTGTTAGGTGCCTCCTATGCTTCGAGATTGCAAAGTCTATTCACTTCTTTGACAAATTCAATCATTCTCACATCTTTTTAAGATTGGAGCTAATTGAAGTTCATCTGTTAATCCTCTATACAGTCTCTACCTCTCTTTAAATTGCACAGCTTTTTAACTTTTGACTGTTTTTTCTTGTATGATTTTGGCTCTGTAAATTCATTTTAATGAGGACACCACTCTGATTTTCTTAGAGAGAGGTGAATTAATTTGCTTCATGGTGGTTGAGGGAGGGACAATGGACCAGGATGAGAGATGAAAAACGAAGATGGGTGTTTGTTTGGGTTCGGTGGGTGGCTGTTGCCTGATTTTATCTTTTTTCTTTTCTATGTGGGAATTAAGGAAACCTCTTCTCTTCTCTGAATTGAGGAAGAAATCTTGGTCACATCTCTCTTACATTGCTTCATATTAATAATCAAGAATATGTATGCCCTCTTCCTGTAATTATCAGTAAAATCCGCACTGGTCCCTTAATTGATCCTAGTATGGCATATGATAAGCTAAGAAGCACAGACATGGACATGCCAGCACCGATTATGGCATTACATGATACACTAACATAGTAACATACCAACACAAGCATGATAAGCATGAGACACTGAGCCTGACATGACATATTGACCTGGCAGACTGTTATACATCAAATTTTAAAATAGCACGCTGGAACAGCAGTTCCAACATTGCACTGCATCATTATATAAGTTTCAGTTCTTCACGCTGATTAGTGATGACCCATCTAATTTAAATTTCATCAGCGTACACACCCTTAAAAACTCGTAAGTTTCAGCAAACTACAAGGGATGTGTGAAAGCGCCCTTTTAAATTAAAGGTCTCTAATTGAGTGATTTTGCTTATCTTAAACTTGTCTCATACTGGAGCCGATCATTCTTCAAGTGTTCACTCCAGACCCATGATAAAGTGGGTTACATCAAAGAGGGCAATGATCATGTACAGAACGTATGGCACTTTTGACATTGCCATGTGTATTGAAGTTGGAAGCACTTTTTCTCTCGTTCTCTTCTTTTCAGTCACTCTTTATGAAGTTTAAAGCGGGTTAGCCCTCTGGTGACACTCCTCCCTCCTTAGGGGAGGGTCCAGTTTTTATTCCCACTGTTGTCGACAGGGGAGATGTGATTGGGTAATTACTGTAGTGTGTGTGAGTCGCTTATCTTTCAGGAAAAAAAAAATAATATATATATATATATATATATTCGTATTGATTTTTGTTTGTCCTTGTAGCTAATATTTTCATACTAAATAATTTGAGTGACAAAAACCAGTAAGAATATATGGAGAGAGCCAGCAGAAAGACTGATAGCAGCAGCTTTTTTAAAAAACCTTTTCATTTTTTGTGCCATATTATCCATATCGTGCTTTTGTTATAATTCATGTGCTCCCCTTTTTCCCTAAATACCTAAAGGTTGGATATGACGGTTCTTTAACTTTATCTATAAGTCAACTTCTTTTTCTTGTGTTCTTGCTTTCTTTGCCTTATATTTTGGCAACTCACAGGTTTTGGCTTACGGTAGCGCACCCATTACTTCCAACAAAATTGGTTTCTTCTGGTATCACTTCAGATGGGTGAGTAATGTTTTGGGCTCAACAATTTTTATCTGGTTCATTATTGTTGCTTTTTTCTTATCTGAGATAACTTTTACCCCAAATGCATTGAATCTGTTTATTGATATTATACTTCTTCCATAGTTATTATAAATGTTATCTGCATTGTTTTAAGGTACTGTTTTGTTAGCTTTTATGGGTATGAGAGAATTCTCTGATTATTGTTTCAGTAAGATAAAGTTTACTGGTTCGAAATTTTTATGTTGTCACGGAAAGATGCCGATGATGTTCTATTAGCATCTTATGGATCCCACAATTCTTGCGTGAAACAATATTAATTGAAGCACATTGACTATTAATTGGAAATTGGAATATGAGAATCACATTAATCATAGGAGTTTTGTTTATTGTAAGTATTAGGTACTGCCCTTGCCCATTTTTCTTGTCAGTTTACACTTTACAGTAGCTGTTTTATCTTGATGTTTGCAGGTTATTGTTTCTCACATTCAAATGTTGTTTTGATATCTAGGCTTTACTAGGCTCATTCATGGTAGAGCTTGACCTAGTTTAGCGCCAGTGAGCATTTGTCAAAAAAATACTTGAAAAAAATACATTGTAAATAATAACAAGATTCTTTGCTGGTCGATCCTCCTTCCAACCTTATTTGCATCTCTCAATGCAATTGCATTGGTCTAAGGTCTCTTAATGTGAATTATTTTTTTTAACTACTTTATTTGTCTCACTCTTCCGTATTCCAGTACCAATTCTGTATTTCCTATTTGTATGTCAGTAATTCTTAGAAAGTGCACCAACCAAGGTTATTAAAAATCAGGGGTTGTCCTTATCTAAGTATAAACCTTCCTACTGGACTTTAAATGCCAATGGTTAGTGATTGGAAATGGCAATGATATATGGAATATCTGTTAATTAATATTTATGTGTAAGTTGTTGAGTTATCTGTTGCGCTGATATGGACAAGACATGAAACAAGCAAGGGGATAGACACCCACCCACCCACGCACCCCCGCCCACAGGCACACACACACACACGCACACACACACACACACACACACACACACACACACAGTGAGTTAGCAACACTAGGTCTGTAAAGTATTGCCAAATGTTATAAAATAACATCCAAAATATTATTACCCTTTTAGGTGGGAAAGTTGGTATAAATTCATCATCAAAACCAAATTGAATTGGGAACCCCTTTGATCTTGCATTAGATTAGTAACTTCTTATTCACTGATGTGCCTCCTATACATCTAGAATATGCCATAAATTTTTAGGATATGTCAAAATGTATGCCAAAAAGTTAAGTGTTCATGCATCATACTTGTATAAAAATGTCAGTGTATATGTGCACTCTATTGCAAGATATATTTGTTTGACCATGTGGCAATATGTGATGTGTGATCATCCTTACCTTGTTAACTAGCTATCCTTTTTTACTAACTTGATATTCATTGATAATTTAAAGGGCTTGAAACCATGTTTTCACCGATATATAGCACCAAGATAGTTGATGTTATTTGCAATATTCCATGCGAATTATTGAAGAAATTGAGGAAACGTTTGAGAGGTGGTCCATATTTTTGATGATTGTTGAATAAGTGTCAGTTCTAACACGGGCACAGCTTGATGATAGAAGTGTTTTGTGACTTTTTGGTACTTAGATTTACATAGAGCCAAGTGAGATGACTGTTCATGGGGATGGTACTTTGTTCACCCTCTTTAATCTCATTGCAGCAACCTGACTTACAAGCTAGTGATGTGGGACAGGATGGCAGAACATCTGCTTGGTTTGTTGGGATACAGGATCTATGACAATTCAGATTGCATTTGATGAGGCACAGTGGAGAATCCAAATAACCAACTACTTTGTTGAAAGATTTCCTAGATGGTGTTGAAATAATGAGATAGAGAGATACTTCGCCTCAGTTTATTTAATGGTAAGAAAATGCCAGCCTAGAAGCTGACTTTCCAGGAGAGTCATACTAGATAGTTGAAATGCAGACACATGCAGTGGGGCTATATCTTAATTTGGAGAGTTGATGCTTGCCCGACATCCATTGGATGTGTAAGTCACATCTGCAGTGTATTTAGGTTCCAAATGGGGTCAATATATGTTCCAGGACATATTTGGCATAGTAGGAAGCAGGTACATGGATAAGCATTTGCAGGGAGTCCATGCCGGTCCAATTCAAAGCCTTTTTACCATTCAAAATTCTCATAGATGCATAAGTATCAACGTGAGGCCTCAAGCCATGGGAACACACTGTATTGTCTCCGTCCCCTGCTATCTCACTGCTGCAAGAGAAATGAGTAGTGTAAGCTGTCTTTGGACTGGAGCTCTCCCGCCTTTCTTTATTAGAGCACCAGACACAGCAGCTCTGCTCAAAATGTTTGTAGGAAATATAATATATAGACCCGAGGAGCACTCTTGTCCATTTCAAGGATAGGTTGCATGATTCCATATGTTACTTAAACTCATCCAAATTGATAACGATCAATTAATGTTTAATTACATTATTCTTTTCATTTCACATTTCTGATATATAACAAAATTAATTGTGTTTTTTCAGAGCAAATTCAGTGCAGTGCGTGGAGAAAATTTATCCCTTATCAAAAGCTGACAAGGAATTGCTACAAAGAACTGAATATGATCTTCAGGTTGTTCTTTTAACTCTTCTTGAAGTCATCTTCACTATCATTATTTAATTAAGGTCTGATGACTTATTGGTTGTTGCATGATTCTGCATGTGCCAATTTCTAAGAAGTTGATTTTGAGATGTGGAGAGTTTGAACTATATATATTTCATCTATATCAATTCCATTTGCACCCAAACTGTATACTCTCTCTCTCTCTCTCTCTCTCTCTCACACACACACACACACACACACACACACTTTGATACGTATTTTTACTTTGGGTTAATAAGAATATGTTATTTATTTGAATTGATTCTACTGAATGGTTATCAGATAAACATAAATTTTCTGATGCCTTTTGTGGGTATTTGCGAAGCTTACTTTGCGTCCTAATCCAATATGAACTTCATTTTTTATGTGAGTGTGTATTTTATTTAATTGTTCTTGTTATAATGGTTAGAATAAAATAATTGCGACTTTTCATTTTCTTTTTTAATCTTATTTCTTTAGTTATGTTGTTATCCTGCTAGTTAACTTTAAACTTCACAAATTCTACAACTCGAATATTGCTGCTTGCTTCCACCAGTTTTACAATCGCTCCTATTCATGCAAAAGGCCTGCTCTCTCTCGCCCCCCCCCCCCCCCCCCATGGGTCTGTGATGGAAGCATTTATAAGGTGGGCAAGCACTTGAAAACCAAAACAAAAGTTAAGAATGTCCTTGCACCGTGCCAAAGTACTAATAATTGTGAAACTTGTAATCGTGTAGTGCGTTCTGTGTGAGGGCATGCACATGTGACACATGCTAATGATGAAGTTTGAAACCTAATGAGGGAACATTAGTTGAAGGGCTTAGTGTGGGTAAACTAATTGATTCAAGAAAAGTTTAAAGCCTTTGAAAAAGCAAAATTTTGAAGACTTACAGAAATGCTTGATGGACAGAGAACAAGTACTTTGTCAAAAATAAAAAACATGTACAAAGCTGTGTAAATTATTAATGACTGAAATGTTTTAGCTACATAATTTGGAACCTTGGCTAAGCATAAAACTATTGCTTCTGACTTCCGAATCATAACCGATTGTTTTATGCCTTGGACTTTTCTGAGAATCAATTTGGCGTTATTGCTGAGTGTTTTACCTTGAAGTTATCTATTTACCAAGGCTAGTGATGGAGAAATTTAGAGAGGAAAAAGAGCTCTACGCACAAGATTTAGAGATTTATTGGGTTTTGGGAAATAAACAAACCATCTAGGCATTATATTGAGGTGATTAATGACATGTATCATGGAGTTGTAAGTTCGTACCACTTTGAATTGCGGATAAACTTTATTACACATAATCAGACGTTGGTCATGGAACAGGTAGACCTTCCATCTTTCCCTCTAAACAAAGAAAATACTGAACCCAATAAAAAATCTAGAAGATTTAATATTTGATGAGGTACAACTAGGGTTCATTTCTGATATAAGAAGTGGAATTAAGCATCAAAACCTAGATGATTTAATATTAATAGATAGAAGGCAAATTATACATAATCTGATTTTTTGCTAGATTAGACGAAATTTGTGCATAGTTTGCAGTGATGGCCATTAATTATGTAATATTTCTCGATTTTGTTATTTAGTGTCAACTGTTTATCACGAGGATTTTGAAGGGGATGTTTTCCAGGACTGACAGAAGATGGTTTAAGTGGGGAAATTCTGTTAGGAGTAGAATACCCATGATGCAGAAGGAAAATTCGATGGAGGACAAATGGTCAGGCTTGCTTTCTGGGTTCAAGTATTGCAATCAAATAACTTGTTTATTATATGAATCTGTCTGAATGAGAATTTGAGGATGCTGCAATGGAGTAGAAAACTACGGTTGAAGCAAGAGTTTTGAGATGGAGGTCTGCAATGCAATGAGAAAACGTCTGACCGGGGAAATGAGTTGATTTGGTGCCAATTGAAGGCAAGACGAGGAAAGCTTGCTTGAGGTAGTCTAGACACCTATGTTTCCCTCAAAAAAAAAAAAAAAAAAGAAAAGAAAGAAAGAAAGCCTAGACACCTATGTTATAGAGTCACGGATGCATCTATTAGGAGTTCTACTAGAAAGTGCTACTAGAAAGGTATAAATTTAAACAGACATGTATTGATGCTGTTCTACGAGAGAGGTTACAGTTTTTCACCCTTTACTAGAGAGATCAATGGAGAAAGGATCCATAGTTCATATAGCTGCGCCAACACGGATAAAGATTTTTTTAAATACGTTTTCATTCCCTGGTACTTCAATGTGATTATATGTCAATTTGGATTTCCAACCGTAACATCATTAGGTATTTCCTGTCTCAATTGTATAAGGATTTACACTGTATCCTTTAATTCCACATTTAAATTGTTCAACTCAATCTGTGGATCTTGTGAATCCATTGTATTCTAGAAGTCCAACCATGTGGAGTCACTCATATGCGTTGCAAAATGGCAAAGCTGTTCTAATTTTTTTAATTGAAATTTTGTTCATGTTGATGGATCTCCTTGGTGATGTAAAACAGGATGGATCACAATCAGCTTCAAGCAATGAAAATGAAAACAAGGTTTTGAAAGGAAAACAAAATTGGGAATTAGGGTTTAAGAAAAGGGTTTAAGAAATAAGAAATAGGAAAATAGGGATAACTTTGAGCTTCACACCCTTTGCACCACGGGCTCCACATCCGTTGCACCACAGCTTCACACCCCAATCTGAAAAACTCAAGGCTCAAGAAATTTAATTTAAAAAGTTTTAATTCATTCATTGTCTACCAACAAAAGAAATCTGGGGCCTATTTATAGGCTTTACAAAAGTACAGTTCTTGGATATAATCAATGTGGTACTAAATTTCATAATAAAAGAAAATAACTAAACTGAAACTAAGTTAAGGCACAATAATAACTAGCAACTGGTGTGATGTCTTCATCATTTCCCCCGAGGTCAGAGAAACTTGACCCTGTCGAGTGGGAGTTTCCCTCACGAAGCATCTCAATCGGGTCAAGGTGGTGGCCGTGACAGCAACACTGGTGCATCATGTCGAGACCATGGTGGTGGAGGTGAAGGTGGAGTTGGCCTCCGTGACGTGTCGGTTGTAAAAGATGGTAGGCTCGATCAAGGCACAAATAGTAGAAAGAGGCGATCATCCCTGTTGAAGATGGAGCTGATATCATGATCTCATGGTTGTCCACCTTGTCTATCATGAGAGCAAGCCTTCTCAGAACTCTAGGAGAACCTGTGCGCCAAGCGTGTGACTTCCTTACAATCTCAGGGTGACTTGTAACAATCACCTCACTGTCAACTGTAAATTCCTGCAACATATTATATGGATATAAAGAAAATTTGTAGTTTTTATCGCAATTTGCTAACTGTCTAGTGACATCATGTGCAACAAGCAAATACAACGTAGTAGGCACTTTAATCGTAACTCCTAACGATGAAAAAATAAGATATATGGGATGCCTAGAATGACACACATCGAATCCCACGTTAAAGGATAAACACTAAACAACCAGTAAAAACAGAAGCACTAGAAACCACCTTTTGGGTCATAGCAAGGAACTCTGATTACTCATTAGAAGATGACTCAGTAGGAACAATGATAAAACCATAATCAACATGAGGAGATTCAGATGGCCCACTAGATATAACGACGCTAGAATCAACCGTCTCACGATCAATTTCATCCTTTATCAGAGGTATGACAAATGTATACCTAAAAATCTGACTAGAGACACTAGACTTCATTAATTCAGGCACAGAATCACTAGTATTATGAACATAGGCATCAATAATTAATAGTGTACCAGACTCGACTATCACATCCACTACTTCACTAGTATCCTCATAGGAAGCATGACCCTCATCAAGAATCGGTATGTCGAAATTAACTGATATATTTTCAATTATAATAGTAGTCTTAGAAGGAACGTGACATCCTCAACGGTCTTCGAGTCATCAACATTATCACTAGATACAATACTAACATTTCAACTCTTCGAGAGGCACTGATAATCATAGTGCTCATATTCCTCACACTTAGAACACCGGGTTTTGGCATTGACTAATCTTTTACAAGTCAAGTCTATCTTTAAGGCAACATCAAAAGACTCTTCAACGATGTCCAAATCATACGAGCCAGTGATCATAGCATGTCTTATTTTGGACCTTAAATCTCAAAGAAACCTAGTATAGTATGAGAATGGTACTCTCTCATCTTAACGAAGGGTTTAATCCTCAAATTTAGCTACGTAATCTTGAAGTGACATATCACCCTGACGAAGGTTGTGTAACTGGCTTAAGAGACAGTTTCTATAATATTCGAGAAGGTATTTTTCCTTAAGCTTTTCTTTCAATTTTTTTCATGACACTATGACAACTCTACATCTCATCCAATATCTCACTATCGAATTCCAGTAAATTCTAGCTGATCCTACGAGTTTCCTCCTAGTAAATAAGACTCTAGTCGCTTCAGAAACCCAACCAATCAAAGTAGCATTCCATATTGGTTAACCAATCAGTAAAAACATTAGGATCACAATAACTATCAAATTTAGGATCTTCTAGCTTAAATCTACGCGATATTTTCGCTTTCCTTGCACGCCAATCATGTGCACAACTACACTCATAATCATCTTTAGTGCAAGCCCTTATACTGATAACTCATATTGAAACATGCACCAATCTAGATACAAATACAAGATCAAGTAAACAAGCAGATTAATGCAAATTTCTAACTCAAATAAGACCATATGCGTGCGCTAAAATGAGGCAAATAAAATTTCCTAAAAGTTTCAAGTCATATATGCGATAAATGCAATCCACAAGTGATGAGAATAACACAATAATGCAAATCACTAGATAGAAGCATGTACAAATCATTGCATTTCTCTAGTATTGCAAGTGATTTAGCAACTGATAATTTAGATCAAGTTAGAATGCACTTGAGAGAGTGAGTCGTTCACGCCCAACGTAAAATTTCTCTAGGATTCCTCGAAGAAATGCCCACAACTCTCGGCTAAAAAGCACACACAAGGTCCTGAAACAAAGTATGAGCTGGAAGAAAACTGTCTAAAAAATGGCTCAAATTGGGCTTGAAATGGGCCTGAAACTGAGTCTGGACTGCTGCTGTACACTCTAGTGAGTCAACTCACTTAGATCAGCTGGGTCAGACTGAGGCGACTCTGGCCTGAGTCGGCGGCCCGGGTCGGCTCGGCTCAGGGTTTAACCGTGGCTCCGGGTGTTGAGCCGATGATGTTAGCAGGGAGTTGACGACGTCAACAACTCGGTACTGTAGCTTACGGGTCGGGTCTGCAGCAAGTCGGTCGGATTCGAGTCAGAAACGGGTCGGGTCTTATAAACCCGAAGTGAAATTTTTAGATTTGAGTTCTCGATCTTAAAATGGCAGCGCTAGCGAGGACAACGACGGCGGAGCATGAGGAGTTGAAGCGGTGTCGGTAGAGCACGAGGAGCCGCCGGTGTTGTCTGTGGCGGCGGAAAGGCGGCGGCGAAGGCAAGGGATGATCGATGATGATAGCGGCGTGGATTGGAGACGACGAGAGATCGGTGAGGACTGGAGACTATGCGAGATTGACGATGTTCGTGGCGACGCGAGATCGGCGAGGGATGAGGATCTTGCGGTGGTTGTCGAGATTTGATGGTGAGCAAAACTGCGGTGGTGGTGGGGGCAGTCGCGGCGTCGGTCTGTCGACGCGGTGGTACTAGCGAGGCGGCGGAGAGGTCAGCGGGTATCGACGGTGGGTGGCGAGGCGAGTGGCACATGGGGTTGGGGACGGGTGCAGTGGGTCGTTTTAGAGTTTGGGTTCTAAAAGGAGGGAGATGAAGATGAATAGTAAGATTTGTTAATTTCGACTGGTTTTTGGCCACATGTTTTTTTTGAGACAACAAGGGTTTCTTTTGGAAGAGAAAGAGCTCGGGTTTTGAACTTTTTTGAAACAATCTAGGGTTTGTCTAGATCTAGGGCTTGGAGAAGAAGGAAATTTTAAAGGGGATTGAAAATCAGTTGCTCTGATGTAAAACGGGATGGATCACAATCATCTTCAAGCAATGAAAAATGAAAATAGGATTTTGAAATGAAGAAAACAAGAAAATGAGAATTAGGGTTTACGCAAAGGGTTTAAGAAATAAGAAATAGGAAAACAGGGATAACTTTGGGCTTCACACCCCTTGCACCACGGGCTTCACACCCCTCTCAAGAACTTATAGCTTAAAAAGTTTAACTAAAAAAGTTTTAATTCATTCATTGTCCACCAAAAAAAGAAATCTGGGGCCTATTATAGGCTTTACAAGTGTTCAGTTTTCGGATGTAACCAGTGTTCTAAATGGCGGCCACAGCGGCCACAACGCCGGGAAAATTTATCGGGGATGGAGATATATCAAGGATATATCGGGGATATTTTCAAAAATCGGATGTCAAAATCGGACTATAAATATATACATATATTCTTATCTTAAATCACATCTCAATAAGACAATATATGCATAAATTATATAAAGCTATATAAACCATCATACTTATTGTTTAAGATATACTTAACTCAATAACTTGCATTAAGCCTATGAATCCATAATCACTATCCAAGTGTAGAATCTTCACAAATGCCACATTGCTACATCGCTCGAATTATCCAAATAACTAACCTAGAAATTTGGTGTAAAACGCTATATCGGGTCCAAAATCGCCGAAATTGCGGCCGATATATCGGGTTCATGCCTATTTATCGGCAATTTTGGGTGAAAAACACTATATCGGTTCGAATGTGCCAAATCATTGCGACGCAATATCGGCGCAATATCGGAGTTATATCGGGGATATTTAGAACACTGGATATAACTAATGTGGTACTAAATTTCATAATAAACAACTAAAGTGGAAATAAACTAAGGCACAATAATAATTAACACCGGTGCGATGTCCTTATCACTTGAGCTTTATAAATTCTATCAATGTTTAATTTTTATAGACAGTATAAAAAAGTTGGTATCTCGCTACTTCTCACTCATCAATCGGAAGCGTATTCTCCTTTCACAGTGCCTGTTTTTCACTGTGAACTGAATTTTAATATTTTAGTGAAGGAGTGATTTGTTGGAGTAACTCAATTTTTGGTGAATTGTATTAGTGCTTTACTTTATCTCCTTTTATAACCTCTTTTACGTCCAGTTTATGTATTCTTTGTTCCGTTCTTATGAGGAAGGACGCTGACTGTGAATTTGTCTTGGAGCATTCCAAGCAAATGATAATCATAATGGCCAAACAATCCACCACCAGTCAAACTATCTGTTATCTCCACCACCGTCAAACTATCTGTTATCTCCAGGAACCTAAGATCTCCAATACTATCCGAAATATAATTTTTTGCTGGAGAAACCTCCTTAGGCTTAGCTATTCCGATTGAACAAGTAAATGAGGATTGGTTGAGGAAAGGCTTTATAGAATATTGAGTTGAGCATGCTTGCCAAAGAAAAAAGTGAACAATTTGTTTTTTAAAGGTATTAAACAATTCATGCAACTAGTTTATGCAAGCTGTGCCCCCAAGTCGTGTTAATGCGAATGATTCTCAAATTTAGTGTAACATGATTTGTGTCCTGGTTTCTTTTTGAAGAACTTTTGGTGCTTCTCAAGTAACAAGTGTTGCTGATTGAAGTCCACATGAAGTCTAGTTTACTTAATATAACAATCTTTTTAATCAAATATTATTTTCTGTATTAACCATAAATCTGCATCAGATTAATGATCCCTTGAACCTATTGAATATATCATTCGCTACTATCTATTTGGCATCACTTTACCTTGCTATTCGTAGTCTCTTATAACCATCTGGAAATTATATTTAGATTTTCTGGTTTTATGACACTTACAGTATAGGCTTTTTATTGAATGTGACCTGGGTATTCCATGTATGACTTCATTCCTCTTGCAGGTATGGTGTATTCTTCTCAATGATAAAGTCCCCTTCAGAATGCAATGGCCACAACATCCAGAGCTGCAAGTCAATGGTATACAAGATATTTTGCTGTATCAACTTGCACATTATTTTTATCTTTTCATCAGATTTTTTCTGGATGGGGATCACTCCATATGAAGCCTAATCAAATTGATTAGTCACCTTTTGCTTTTCTTGAGATATGCTGTGGTTGTTATCTAGGGACTTCTACACCATCTCTCTCCCAAACACCTTCTATTTTTTTAGGATACAATGCTTGAAGCAATTAAATTTTGACTATGTGGTGCACCTACAAATACTACATGCATGTGTTTTGCATTCTTTCACTTCTTTCCAATGTTTCAATTGCTCCATTGGGTACTTGAAAGGGAACCTTTCATTTTGATATTTATTGTTTTTCTCAATTGTTGTTTTCGGGCGGAAGTGTGGTTTGGCCAACTTGGGTGGTTCTGTTTGTCAGCATTGTATTATTACATCGTGTGATCTGAATTATCGTATTGGTCTGTCTTGGTCTTTCTTAGTGCAAGTACTTTTAGTCCTAAGTGCTGTTTTTAGTTACTCGGATGATGTGCTAGCATGTAATTGTACTTTTAAGTGTTGATGATTTTCATTTTTGATTTCCTCTTCATTTTGTAGCTGCTTTAAGAATGAGTAAATTAATGCTATTGCTTTTTCATACTGCTCATTTCTCATCTGATTTTCTTTTCAAATATTTCTTTCAAATTTAATACCATTGTAATTGAGTGGGGACTTGGTGCTGTTGCCTTTATCTTTGTCACAATTTGTTGTTACACTGTTACCACTCAGCATCGTTATTTTCATTTTTTTTTTTTTAAATTTTTAACTTTAAGATACGACCTTATGAACACGAGTGCAATAAAGTCCCCCCCCACCCACCCCCCCCCCCCCCCCCCCCCCCCCCCCCCCCCCCCCCCCCCCCCCGCTAACAGCGCTGGGATTGTTGTCCTTGTATTTTTTCTTATATATTTTTTCAGGTTCTGTCAGCAATTTTGATGTTGCTTTGCTAGCATTTCCTTCTTAATATCCTTTTCCTTCATCAGTTATTAGATAGAAACAGATTGAATTTCACTGTGCAGCTAGTGAAACAGGTTGCCTTGAGATAATTACTTTACTTTTTGGAAGTCGTCTTCGTCTCTAAGCCTTTCCACCATAACAGCGCTGGCTATTGATCAGAACTTTTGTCAAGAAAGCTCTGCATATTAACCAAATTTGTATGACCATCTTTGTAGGATTGAGCATAGCACAGCTTCAATGCTGACTACCTGATTCCTAAGCAGCTGTTTTCTAAAGTAGTGCCCGTTGTCAGACTCATGTGACATGTTGATCCTCAGTAATCCGGTCCCAAACAACAGAATCCAACTGAGGCAACCGTGACCAAGTGGAGGCCTAATGGTACAACCTCTGTCCAATTGGCAAGTTGTAGCTCACCTTTTTGGATCTTTGGCTATGCTAGTTTAAAGTACTTGAAAACAAGGATAAACCTTCCAAGTTCCCTAGATTGTGATAGTGTCGGTGAAAACTAGCTGTAGGAGATGCAACGTTGTTTCAAAGGACAGAGTAACCGAAAGAGACAAATGGAATTGCTTCCCCACATAGTTTTTGGAAGTGCAAAACAGGATCCAATTTGTTACTACAAATTTTAGAATGTTTAGTCAAACATTGCAGTTATCTTTTGATATCTGGCTGTAGAAGGCGTTTCTTTGAGAACAAACAAAAACAAAAGAGAATCAGTCCATAAATGTTAAACTAATAAAACAATACTAGTGAGAAAAGGAATACTTGACTTAAGCGGTTTATTTTATTGCCTCTTGATGGATATGCAAGAAAACTCAAAATCACTCATTTATGATTTGTAGGTACTCTAGATGGTGTAGATCAAGATGAATGGGGTGGATTTCCATTTTGAATGCTACATCTTGGAGTTGAAAGGGTATAGTTTGCTTCCATATCCATTCTGAAGGAGCCAAGATGATCTGTCTATAATAATAATAGAAATACTTGTGATAGTAGCTGCGGTTGGTCATTGTTGTAGACTCTCATGTCAACTGTATAGTTCTGATCTCTGGGGGCTTCTCTTTATGTGCCTGGGCAGGTTTGGGGTTCAGTAAAGCATGCAAAAATAGGTCTCAATTCAGAGGCAGAGACTTAAGAGATCTATTTCTTGGTCAATAATGAGGATGGATTTGATTGTGTGCACCATGATATGGTGCTACCTCATCAAGGAAAACTTGAAAGCCACGGATTGGGGTACCTATGTGGCTATGCCACCAACATCCGATGAATCTCTATGGTGTTCCCTTGTACATCTGTTGTACATCACACCTGATGAACTTTATTACTGTTGTACCAGAGATTGAGAGAGAGAGAGAGAGAGTTGAGGTCTAAGCCTCATACTTTGATCTATATATAGTAGTCAATACACGGAACTTTTAGTCTAAGAGGCAATGTGGGACTAAACCAATACATCAATACATAGTATCTCTCTCAACACTCCCCCTCAAGCTGGATCATATTTATCATACATGCCCAGCTTGTCACAAATAAAATCTACACTTGTTATACCAAGTGGTTTGGTAAGAAGATCTGCTAACTGATATTACATGCTTCGCCATAATGATCTTTTCCTCTAGGTTCTTGCGAACTATATGACAATCAACCTCAATGTGTTTGGTCCTCTCATGGAATACATTATTTTCAGCAATGTGTGTTGCTATTTTGTTGTCGCCATATAGTCTCATGGGACACTATGGGGAAAATCAATTTTTGTCAATAAATTTCTGATCCAGATGAGCTCTAACGTTAGTATGTTACATTTGCCATTGTCCTGTACTCCGACTCTGCACTGGACTGAGAGATCACAATCTGCTTCTTGTTTTTTTTTATGACACAAGATTTCTTTCAAGAAAGACACTGTCTTATAGTCAACCTCCTATCAAAGGGCACCCTTCCCAGTCTACATCGGAGAAGTCTGCTACTCAGATTTGTCCCTGATCTAAATAGAGAAGCCCTCTTCCTGGAGCTTTTTTCAGATATCTCAAAATCCTCATTACCGCCTCCAAGGGGCTAGTCGTCGGTGTTGACAAAAACTGACTCATTATACCGACTGAGAATGTAATGTCTGGTCTGTTAGTTTCCCCCACCAATATTCAGAACCTCCCAGCATTCTCAAGAAGCTCCCTCAGATTTGGTAGCAGTTTCATGTTCACATCCATCGAAAAATCAACACTCTTGCATCCTAGCATCTCAGCTTCTGAAAGCAAGTCAAGTACATACTTCCTCTGTGATAGAAGAATACTCTTTTTTGACTAGGCCACCTCAATGCCTAAGAAGTATTTCAGGGATCCAAGATCCTTGGTCTGATGCTTTTGCAAGTACTTTAGGCTAGGATGAGTATCTCTCTCAACAAACTTGAAGAATGAGTAGGAGAGCACACACTTTGTCAGGGGAGACGGGGAACCCTCAAACATGAAAAAGACAAAATTTTAATTCAGAACTGCTGCATTTATCGGATTGCATTTTCTTACAACTAGATACTGTAGTCAGTTCAATATTCTAAGCCTCTGGATTAATACTTTTTACTTTTAAAACTCAACATGTCTTGGAAGCAAGTTATAGACACTAGTGGATAAATCAGTAAATCGCTTGGAAAAATTAGATCATTGCGAAGCAATTTTTGCCATCTTGTGTTCTTGAACAACGCAACCACTTGTTATGCCTCCACTATGTATCTAACACGGACACGGTACTATATCAGGCATAGAGGGATTTGCGGCTTTGTTTCCTTCCCCTACTAAGTAGCTAGTAGAATATGGTTACTTCTCAAAAAGGCTTTTGGTTTTTATTTTCGGATATTGTATCCAGTTAAATTCATTGCATTGACAACTCTTGGTATTCTTTTCTTATCATGTCATGTAGTACAACTATCGAAATGAACTCTTTCCTAATGTTCAGTTCTGTCACCGAGGGGTTTTAACGTTCAAGGTATTTACACTTTTCTTTCTCTTATACGTAATGTGATCTTGCAGGTGTTCCGCTCCGAACAACTAACAGGCCGGGCACACAGTTGTTGGGAATTAATGGCCGGGATGACGGTCCTCTAGTAAGGATCTCTCTTTTTTTTTTTCCCTTCGATACATACTGATTTCTTCATGCATCGGAATACAATAATTTGTTATTGTAGCTATAGTATATATTTTTACCGAAACTTTTTCCTCAAGTAATATGTTAGTTTGACTAACTTCATCATGTATTGATTTTTCTTTTTCAGATCACCACGTGCAGCAGGGAAGGAATTAATAAGATTTGTTTATCAAGGTGTGATGCTCGCACATTCTGTTTTGGGATCAGAATTGCAAAGCGTCGGACAGTTCAACAGGTAATTTTGACATAGTGCATAATTTTCTACTCAATCTCTTTAGCTTGCTTTGATAATTTGTTCTATCACGTTTCTTATCTATTAGATTTCTCTTCTTGATCTACACAATTTATAGATGTATAGAGTCTCTCCTTATTCTAATCATCATTATTGTTTATTGCTTACTCCTGAAGACATCACCTTTTTCCTTGTTCATATAGTGGAAGTTAATGCTGTTCTTACTGCCTTATTTTGTACATCTGTAATACTACTAAATGCATAACTAGGTTTATGGTTGTCACTGATGCAATTGATAACACAAGGTTCTTGGAGTAAATTCATCTATATTTGCATGAGCTGGAAGCCAGTTAGCAGGCTGCTATAGTGGGTGTGGTCTTTTATTTTTCTTATGCTCAAGTCTGACTTGGGAGCAATGTCTGTAGGGTTTATGAATTAAATGACCTTTTGGGGTTTATAATGTGGGGATAAATTTTTACTAGCATCATCTTAGAGCTAGTGCTTCTTCATATGGCATCTGTGATTAGCATTCCCATTGCTTATATGATATATAAAACCATTATTGTGCTTGGTTCTGTATTTTCTCTCACATCCTGGTTCACAGTTGTAGTTTCTATTGTAAATATCACAGTTTTGTCCAGAATTATGCCATTTTGATGCTTACTTTTCTGCATTTTCTTTTACTTTTTTTTTTTTTCCTTTCTATATCTTTTACTCCGGGCAATCAAATATCACATCATCCATGTACTGTCAGTAACAAAACCTTTCTGTCTGGAGACCCAATTATAAGTTTCAGGAATTGTTAGTGTTGTTGATCTTATAAACATTCTTCTCACACTTGTACTTCTCCATGTACGAAATACGAACCTTCTATTTGTTTCTTTCAGCTACCCCCTTGTAATGTTATTGCATTGTTACAGTACTTTAAGATGGTTAAGCTACGATAAGAGATCTAGAAGGTGTTATCAACAACTGATGCGAGGGCAGGCTTGATAAACATATTAATCATGGTGGTCTTGGAAATTTATGGCATTACTAGATAATGCATGGAAAGCTTGCAGCTTGATACATAATAATATTTCTTCTTGCTTTGATATGTGCACACCTGGGTAGGTGGCTGTGGGTGCTTGCATGTGTTTGTTTCTATATATTTCTATTTTTTTCTTGTTTTTTCTTTCATCTTTTTTGTGTTTTTTTGGTCTCTCTGTGTGTGAAATTTAGTTCTTGGTTCATGTTCATAGCATGTGACAATGTTTTACGTTGGTTGTCACAGGCCTACTACAACTCTCCTCCTTTATCCTGGCTTGGGACAGGCAATGCACCGAACGGTGCACTGGCAGAGTTGTTGTTGTTGTTGTTGTCTCTCTCTCTCTCTCTGTGTGTGTGTGTTAGGGGTTGGGGGTGGGGAGTGGGGAGTGTTGTGGTGGTTTGATATGTTTTCACATTAGCGGTTGAGATAGTATGCAAGTTTAAGGTACAGTGATATAATTTTCAGTGTTACACAAGTATCTCAAGTCTCAGGTTTCTTGACATGGTGGAATTTGAGAACTTTTTTTTTTTGACAACTGCAATCATAAAAAAATTGTAACTCACCATTTCAGTACTTTATCTATGCATCAAGTTGTTTGAAACTGCGACAATTTTTTCAGCAATATAACGAAAGAGACCTTGTGATTAATGAGATAGGTTATATATCTAAGAATGGTTTGTTTTGTTTATGTCTATATATATTAGAACATAAGTTAAAATAAATCATGTATTTTGAGGAATTGCAACTCATGTATGACATGCTTTGTTTAATTATATTCTTGACACTGGCCATCTTGTGCCCACTTGATGCATTAGTAAGAAGTTCCCAAAAAGCATGATGTTGATGCATGTAGATATAGATGAATTGAATGGATTATTGGTTTGTCGGTGCACCATTAGTTTGGTATATGGGCATAACTAGGCTAGTTAAGCCCTTTAGTAAATTGCCTGCTGTATATGTATATATATGGAGATTCTTCGTTTATGGGTGTCTTTTCTATTTCATACTTCTGTTATGAAAAGTGATTTTCTTTGATGTGCAGGTTCTCAATATGGTACCAAAGGAAGCAGACGGTGAGAGTTTTGAGGATGCCCTTGCTCGTGTTTGTCGTTGCATTGGCGGTGGTAATGCTACAGATAATGCAGACAGTGACAGTGATTTAGAAGTGGTTGCTGAGTCTGTCACTGTCAATCTCCGTTGTCCGGTAAGTGGTATTAGATATGCCTTTGTCGAAAGGGATCTTATATACTGTTTCTGATGGGTATACTTGCATTTACTCTCCTTCTTGGTGTTATACTTTGTAGACTATTTAAGTCAGCGATTCAATTTTAAGCTCTGGAAATTATCTGCCTCAGCTCTAAGCCTGCACTTAACAATTGGTTCTACATAACTAAACCTGTATATGAATGTAATTGGATGTGCTGATAGGAATTAAGTTGACTAAAATGCTAAATCAATATGCATTTTTTTTTAAGTTTGACTGCCACCTGTTTTACCATCAAAGTTTCTTCGATGACTTTGACCTTAAATAAACTTACTGACCAGTTAACCGTATCTATCTCTTATATAGTCTTGTGTACTTCTGTTTTATGCAAGATTAAGATGATCCTCAGATGTGCTGCATGTGTTGCATCTAAGAGCTCCGAACTGAAGGGATTTCTTGGATCCGTCTCCCTTCACATGTTGTTGTTCTATATTTACATTTCTTATCCTTCATGGAGATTTTATATTGGCTCAATGATGCGTCTTGGATATTACCTATTTAACTCATCTTTTCTGGTCTTCTGTTTTTGTGTTTGACTACTGGGTCGGCCTTGATGCCCCAGTTCACATGTAATACAGTGAGGATTGAATTATGAAGTATGCTTCTGTTGATTACATCCTCATTATGCAGTCACTCTTCTTAGTAGGTCTTAGTGGTCCTCCTGCTTTCTATTTCTCACTTCTGTTATTCCTTTCTTAGTAGGTCTTAGTGGTCTTAAAGAGTTTCTTTTTGCTGTTGATATATCTTATCATTCGGGCCTGTATATTGTTCTGAAAATTATTATCCAGTTAGCTGGCTTTAGAGATTATATTTCTATTTAACTGCTGAATAGGTGTCATGTCAAAGTGTAAATGGGTCTGGGTCGTTTTTTTTCCCTACTTTCTGTTGATAGTTGATTTTGACATGCTGGTTACTTGTCCTTGTTATTTTTGATGCACATCAATGCCATGAAGGCTTCAGGCTTTAGGGAGACACATCCGTTTCCTATGGTTTACCATGTTGTGATCATTTATTTGGTTTGGCACCCTGTCCGTTAGTTGCTTTTGGAGAAAAGCCGGTTCATTGGTTCACTTGTCTCCATGGTTGGAGCAAGAACTAGCTATCACTTATGGACTGACATGCAATGAGCTCGCTGCTTTGTGTTGATGCAATTATTGTTTGAATATGTTTTGTTCAAAGCGTCAAGTGTATTAGCTACTTGCTTCTTGTTTGGCTTCACAACTCTCTCTTAGTAGATGTAAATTTTTGACCTATCAAGTTGGGACGACTATTACTTCTCTCAAGTTGAACAGCCAGAAACTATTATTACTGTTTATGCACTTTACTACTTGAGAAGGCAGGGATGTATTTACATGAAGTAAACTTGTTATGTGTTGATTAGGTTGTGGAGTGCACAGGAGATAGTTTTAGTATCCTTTCTAAAGATTTTGCATCACATATTGGTTCTACTGTTATGTTTATAAGGACCTTAAAGTTATCCAAAAGTTCTTCCAGGGCCATGGTGAACACTTCTTATAGTGTCTTACTTGCAAATGTCTTTTTATGTTCCTTGGACTGACGGTTTCTTAGACATTTATTTTGGTAGTCTGGACTGACCGGTTTCTCAATACATTTATTTTGGTAGTCTGGTAGCCTTTTATGACCGAGCAATTTCAACCGCATAGTGTAGATTTATAGGAATCTCATACACAAGAGAAACAAGAGTTGTTTCTCCAGGTTGCAAGTGTTTTTTTCTTGTTTGCTGATCTGAATATCTTCGAAAATCTTAAATTCTCTAAATTGATCAGCTTAAATCATCTTCCTACCTATCCGTTTACTGTCCACTAACCAAGGTGATTATCTTCCTATGAAATTGTATTGTAAAAGGATAGTAGGGAATCGACTTGTGAGCCTTGTCATGGCATATCATTGTCCTCAACCAATTTCCAATATAAACATTTAATCTGTGTCACCCAAGTTAAACTGCTCCCTCAAAGTCTAAAGAACCATCTTTTGATTCGATATTGTGTGGATAACTCCTTGCTTTAGGGTACAAAGATATAAGGAGCAATGATTTAGTGATAAATGTCTAGTTTTTTGCTTGTTCAGAATTTTACACTAGATCCTTTCTCCATAATTTGTGACGTAATGAGTGCCTTTCTCTATTGTTTACGAAATTAATGAAGTTCATCCTTATTTAGACTATGGAAATGGAATTTATGTTTTTGAATAATAATATCATATGGAGGAAGATTAACATTTCTACAACCTTTAAGACTGTAAGCTTCTTGCAGATGATTTATTTTCTTTTCTTTGTAGATGAGTGGGTCTAGGATAAAGATTGCGGGAAGGTTCAAGCCGTGTGTTCACATGGGGTGTTTTGATCTAGAAACATTTGTGGAACTTAATCAACGATCTCGGAAGGTAACAATTCTGTTTTATTTGCTCTTATTTTGTTTTCTTGCCAATTCTGACCCTTGTATTTTTTTTGCAGTGGCAGTGTCCAATCTGCCTAAAGAATTACTCTCTGGAAAACATTATCATTGACCCATATTTCAGTCGCATTACTTCGTTGGTAGGTGTACGTGGATTTTCCCTACACTTAATGATCGACTAATGTCTATACTGATTATCTTTCTTTCATTTAATTTGTTGGTAACAGATGAAAAATTGTGGAGAAGATGTAAATGATATTGATGTGAAGCCTGACGGTTGTTGGCGTGCAAAGAGTGAAGGTGAATGTCGGGATCTTGCAAGGTGGCATTTACCAGATGGTTCTCTTTGTGCCCCGATGGATGTGGAAGTAAAACGTGAGCATATTAAGCAAGAGGATGTTTCTGAAGGCCAGACTGGTTTAAAATTAGGAATCAGGAAAAATCGCAATGGCGTCTGGGAGCTTAGTAAACCTGAAGATACAAGACCTCTTGCTGGAAATCATGTACATGAGAAGTTTGGAAATAATTTCCAAAACCTTGTGCCTACGAGCAGCAGTGCCACTGGAAGTTACAAAGATGGGGAAGATCCAAGTGTTAATCAGGATGGTGGGGGGAATTTTGACTTCTCTCTGAATAATGTCCATGAGCTGGATTCTGTTTCTCTCAATTTTGATCCAACATATGATGTTGAGGATAGAATTCCTCCAGCACCATCGAAAGATGCAGATGTCATTGTCCTCAGCGACTCTGACGAAGAAGACAATGTGACTATGGTTTCAGCCAAAACTGGCTATAGTGCTCCCCCGAGTGATGGTACTAGTATTCCTTTTCCTGCCAGTCATCCTGGATTTGGAGAAACATACTCTGAAGACCCTTCTCTAAGGACTAATGGGACTGCATTTGGTCCTTTTACTAATGACACTGATGCTTTTGGAATGCCTCTGTGGCAATTGCCGACAGATTCTCAGGGTGGTCCTTTGTTCCAGCTATTTGACACAGATGCCAATGGGTCTGATGCTTTAGCAGATGTTCAGCAGAATTCCCTTCCACCACTCAATGGATATGATTTAGCTCCAAATGGCGGCATAGAGGAAACTTTACAGGCTCAAGCTATCTCCACCTGCCCCTCTAACACTGAAGTGAATGGGAGTCTGGTCGACAATCCTTTAGCATATGGCAGTAATGACCCTTCTTTGCAAATTTTTCTTCCCAGTCAACCTGCTGATCCTCCGCAGGCTGATTTGAATGACCATACTGAAATGACCAATGGTGTTGGTTTAGATAATTGGATTTCTCTTAGCCTTGGTGGCGATGGAGGAGGGAAAGCTAATTCTACGTCCTCAAATAGGGTGAATTCAAAACAGCAGTTTACAGCCCAAGAGAATGATACCGGTTTGTGCCTTATCCAAGCTATAATTATAGTTTTAAATGCGTAATATGCATGCACAGGTGGTTTTGTTCCGTATTGTGTTAAGCTTTTGGCTTTTAGTTCTAGTGTGGTAATTCCGAGTAAAGTCTTTATAGATCAGAGTTTCTTTTTTACATATTGATGTTATTAATGCCAGTAAGGAGTGATGGAATCATATTGGATGAGACTGCTAGGTGATGGGTAGGTCAAAACATGCCTTTCTTGAGGCAGTATGCAAGGACATGATAATTTCGCTGCCGAGCTGAATGGAGACTAGGACTTGAAGGTTCTTTTAGTTGTTTTATTATTGTTTTCAACCATGTTTTTGCTTGTCTACAACTGTGTTTGTGTCGGTTCCTTGCAAAATGTGCTCCTCTTGTTTTTGTTTGCATCAAAAACCTTTTAGCTCACCTCTTCATATATCTCCCCGTCTTTCTTTTGCACTCATGTAGAGGGGAGGTGCTCGCGTCTTTCAAAATGACTTGATTTCATGTTTTATTCCATACTTAAATGTTTCCATTTCTTTTCTTTTTTATAATTTTGCCAGCTTCTTTGCTTCTGAGCATGAATGGGGACAGAGGCCACAAGTCAACCTCTAACGCCCGCAAGTCTGATGGCCCTTTCTCGCACCCTCGTCAGCCACGTTCGGTGCGACCACGGTTGTATTTTTCTATTGATTCTGATTCTGACTAGAAGTTGGGCTGTGATAGCGTGGGGGTCACTTCCAATGCTTCCCACGAACACGGCAAGGGTATCCCGCCCTCCATGCTGCTTCAGGTTGTTCCCGGGTGCTGGTGACCATTTTTTTCTCCCTTCCAGTTCCTGCCTCGGAAAGTAAAAGTTGAACTTTTTCCTCAGCGAGCGAAAATGGAGAAATGGCAGTTCGTGATAGCCAGGGCAGTGGCAATATCAGGCTTTTGCAGGCCGAGTATATAGATGCAAGCTGCATGCCTGATGGTGAGCATAAAATTTTGAATTTGACCTGTTAGCTGTTAATGGATGCTCTTAAGTGGGGGATAATTTCTAACATCCAACCATTTTGAACAGGTCGCTACAAAATTTTTACATCGGATCTGCAGGCCCTTTCTTTTGGCCTGCAGCATATATTGTACAGTTCGAAACTATATGAGTGATAAAATGTGGGGCCAGTTCCTGGGTATTATAAAGCCTGATTTATATGAAGGCCTTTTGTATTGTCTTAATCTTTGGTTCTCCATGTAAATTTTTATGGTCATTAAAGCTCTGCTTGTGATTCATGGAGTTTGGAATGAGGTGGAAGTTGTCTAATTTGCTCCTCTATATTCGCAGGACGAGCTTAAAGAATTTTTTCGGCGGTGTTATTGCAGAGTTGTACATGATATTTCACAGAGAGAGAGAGAGAGAGAGAGAGAGAGAGAGAGAGAGAGAGATTCAACTCTTTAATGGTGCTTGTCTAAATAATGGAAAATACGTGAATGCAGATTTGTGGTGTTCCTGTAACGTCAACTGTTCTTTCAAACCATCGCTTTAATTATGTTACAGTGTTACACGTGTGAATAACTATCTGATTTTTGAAGCTTAAACTGTATCAAATTTTGGAACTTTGACTGAATTGGACAGAAGGGAGCTGATCCTCTAAGAACGGTTCTCACGCATTTCTGTGAGAACTTTTACGTGGGTCGTCGGATCTGATAGAAAATCAAATAAAAATAGATCTCTATCAGATCCGATGGCCCACGTGAAAGTTCTCACATGAATTCGTGAGAACCGTTCTTAGGAGATCAACTCACTTGGACAGAATGTGGATTAAGCTCTATTATTTTGTTGCTGGCTCTAGACTTGTATGGTTTTTGAGTTTCAGGTGTGTTCTGCACTGAATCTGAACCTTAATTCCCCCCAAAGGCTCCAAGGCGTCAGAGAGAGAGAGAGAGAGAGAGAGAGAGTCTTCTTTTATATTTCCTCGGCGGCGATGTTGGCGGTTGATTGTTCTTTTATGTTCTTACTTGAGGACGATATCACGCCAGCAGAAAGAAAACAGGAAATATAAGAAAAGAAAGGGGAAAAAAAATATCTCTATGGGAATTCCCTGGGAAAATGGAAAGAAAATGGGTTTAAAGGAACTATCCAAAACTGCAAAAGCAAAGAAGAGAGCTTTCGCCAAATTTCTCAACAAAAAAAAAAAATTTAAAAATTAAATTTTGTTATCAAACGATGGCTGCCAATCTTTACTATATACCATTAATGATTTTACTATGCGCTGATGTAAGCGATGACGCAAGTATGCATAGTGACTGCATAGTAGTGCCTGCATAATATCCCAAAGTTTTCCTATAAATAGGCTCTTCTGATTCATTTCAGTGTACACTTTAGAAATCAATAAGAATTCCTACAGTCTCTGCCTCCTTCAGCTCAGGGAAAAAGTTCCACCACAAGCATTAAGGTAAAAGTCTTGTCACGAGCCCCCACTCTTCTTCCATTGCTCAAGGAAAGTCCCATCACAAGTCTCAGCCTCTACCTCTACTATCTCAAGGTAAAAATGTCAATTATTCTACTTATAATACTTTGTATAACACCACTACTATAATGAAAAGAGGCTCTGCCAGCTATTTATATTAATGTGATGTGATTACGAAAAACTGAATTATATACTAATGATGTTCATATAACACCACTACTATATTTGAAAGGAGGCTCTGCCACCTATTTATAGTAAAGTGATGTGATTATGAAATCTTTACTAACCTCTAATTGATGCTTGCGTGAATTAAACCTCAAACTATCAATATTATATATTTTATTATTCTGTTATTTATATCTGTATAAACACCCACTAAAAGGTTACCGAGTAGCGTGGTGGTGTGTCAATGTTTATTTCAATATTTATTGCTTTATTAATTATATATGTAAAACACCCACCAAGTAGAGTGACGTGCCTATATTATAACTCATAAATATATATATAGTATAAATGCATTTATTTTATCACTTCTTAATTACAATATTTAATTGTATAAAATCCAAATTATTTTTCTCTCTCATCCAACGGCTATAAAACGATTAGTTTTCACTCTATAAATTGGTGAATTCTAAACCACATAACTCACTTCTCAATCTCTCTTCATTCTCAAAATTTTTCATCATCTCCAGAAGCTTTGTGTTCGAGATTTTCGCAAGATGATTAATCTATTTTTGAAGTTTATTATTGCCGTCATCATCATCAGTACTTCTATCCTTTTCGTTGTAGATATCGATCCAAGCGAATTTTACCTAAGACTTTTAATTTTAATGTTCACCTTCCTTCTTTTGTTTGTAACTATTATGATTGAAATGTAAGTTTTTCTATTTGATTGTGAAATAAAATATTGTGATTCTAATTATTTTTATATATTGTTATAGTTATCACAATGTCAAACTTTGCAAAGTTTGAGTTCATTCCACTTGATATCACGGGAAGGAATTATATGTCTTGGGTTATTGATATTGAAATGCATCTCGAGTCAATGGGTCTCACTGAAACTATTAAAGAAATAAACTCTACATCGTCGCAAGATAAGGCAAAGGTGACGATCTTTATTCGCAGACATCTTGATGAAAGTTTAAAATATGAATATCTCATAGTAAGAGACCCAAGTGTCTTATAGAAAAATCTCAAAGAAAGATTTGATCACCAAAAAGAAGTTGTGCTCTCTACCACGCGTGATTAATAGAATGCTTTACGCTTCCAGGACTTCAACAAAGTCAGCGATTATAACTCTGCAATGTTCAAAATAGTATCACAATTGAAATTCTGTGGGGTGGATATCACAGATGAAGAAATACCGAAGAAAACTTACTCCACATTTCATGCATCTAATATAACACTGCAACAACAATATAGGTTGTGTGATTTTAAAAAATATTCTGAACTAATTTCATCTCTTCTTGTGGCAGAGAAGAATAATGATCTTTTGATAAAAATCATCAGTCTCGTCCTACTGGTTCAGCAGCATTTCCAGAAGCAAATGCTGCATTTTTTAAAAATTATGGACAAGAATATAATCATGGTCGTGGTCGTAGTCGTGGACGCGGTCGAAGTGATTTTTACAACCCTTCACAAAATAATGCGATCCACAGCATCATGTAGAAAGACATGATAAAGAGAAAAATATTCGTGAAAGTTCTCTTCGGAATCCTGAAGATTCCTGTTATAAATGTGGCTCCAGAGGGCACTGGTCTCGAGTGTGCCGAACACCGGAGCACCTTTGTAAGCTTTATAAGGTATCCTTGAAAAAAAAGAGAATGAAGTGAATTTCACTGAACATGATGATCCTATGGATGATTCAACTCATCTTGATGCTTCAGATTTTACTGATGATTTTACTGATCTTTTAACCCATCATGATTCTATGGATACTGGTGATAATTAGATATATAATTGTATTACTATGTTTTGTTATTTATAATTTCAAATTTATATTTGAATGAAATATTTCACTTATAATAATATGTTTAAAATTTTATCTCACTAAATGATTTATTTTGCATGAAGGTTGATATAGATTATTCTAATGATGAAGTCAAGACCAAAACTGAAGATATTTGCATACCGGATAGTGGTACAACACACACTATTCTCAAACATAAAAGGTACTTCTCCGATTTAAAACCAACAAAGACAATCATCAATACAATATCAGGTCTTGTAGACTTAATCGAAGGAACTGGTAAAGCCAACTTTATATTACCAAATGGATCAAAGTTTTTCATAAAAGATGCTTTGTTTTCACCAAAATCTAAAAGAAATTTGTTGAGTTTTAATGATATATATCTTCATGGATATGATACTCAGTCTGCAACTGAAGGAAATATGAAGAATATGTATCTTACTACTTATGTATCAGGAAAGAAGTGCATATTAGAAAAACTAACAAAGCTTTTCTCAGGATTGCATTACACACATATAAATGTGATAGAGTCACATATGGTAGTTAAAGAAGATACAGAGACATTAACTCTGTGGCATGATCGTTTAGATCATCCTGATTCAATTATGATGCGAAGAATTATTGAGAATTCACATGGACATACGTTAAAGAGCCAGAAGATCCCTCAAGTTAGTAAAATTCTATGTGAGGCTTGTTCTCTAGGAAAATTAATCATGAGACCATCATCAGTAAAAATAAAAACAGAATCACCTACATTTCTTGAACGTATCCAAGGTGATATCTATGGGCCTATACACCCACTGTGGGGACCATTTCGATATTTTATGGTGTTGATAGATGACTCTAGTAGATGGTCACATGTTTATTTATTATCAACTCGTAATGTGACATTTGTGAGAATTTTTACTCAGATAATTAGATTACGAGCACAATTTCCTGATTATACAATCAAGAAAGTTAGACTTGACAATGCTGGTGAATATACGTCTCAGGCTTTTATTGATTATTGTATGTCAATTGGAATAGCTGTTGAATATCCTGTTGCCCATGTACATACACAAAATGGTTTGGTTGAGTCACTTATTAAGTGCCTCTAACTTATTGTTATACCATTAATAATGAGAACTAAACTTCCTATTTCTATATGGGGTCATGCAATTTTACATGCTGCAGTATTAATTCGCATCAGTTCAAGTGCATATCATGAGTACTCCCCTTTACAATTAGCATTTGATTAAGAACCAAATATTTTCCATCTTAGAATTTTGGTTGTGCGGTATATGTACCCATTGCTCCATCACAACATACAAAGATGGGTCCTCAAAGAAGACTGAGAATATTTGTCGGCTATGAATCTCCTTCTATTATAAGATATCTTGAGCCAAAAACCGGTGATATTTTTACGGCTCGGTTTGCCGATTGCCATTTTAATTAGGCAATTTTCTCAGTATTAGGAGGAGAAAAGAAACAGCTGAAGAAGGAGATTACATGGAGTGAACCATCCTTATTGCATTTTAATCCTCACACAAAACAATATGAATCAGAAGTGCAAAAGATTATGCATTTACAAGAAATAGCATATCAATTACTAGATGCGTTTATCGATATGAAAAGAGTAACTAAATCATATATACCAGCTGTAAATGCTCCTACTCGGATTGAAATCCCAAAAGGATAATCTGAGAATGAAGTCACTAATGAGTCTAAGACACGCCTGAAGTGTGGTAGACCAATCGGCTCTAAAGATAAAAATCCTCGAAAAAGAAAATAAACAGATAAGCCTGATGACCCCAATGTAGAAGAATGTATTCCAGAAGAAATACATAATAAGACAAATTAAGAGATGGAAAACCCTGAAGGAATAGAAAATCATGAGATCTCTATTGATTATGTCAATACAGGAGGATTATGGAATCGAAATGAGATGAAAAATATAAATGAAATATTTTCCTATTTCGTAGCATGTGATATTGTTAACGGAAGTGAGGATCTTGAACCAAGATCCGTCACTGAATGTCAAAATAGACATGATTGGACAAAATGGAAAGACGCTATACAGGCTGAATTGAATTCGCTTAATAAGCGTAAAGTATTTGGACCTATTATTCTCACGTCTGAAGGCGTGAGACCAGTAGGATAAAATTGGTCTTTGTGCGAAAACGCAATGAGAAAAATGAGATTGTGAGGTATAAAGCTCGACTTGTTGCTCAAGATTTTTCGCAAAGATCTGGAATTCATTATGAAGAAACGTATTCTCCAGTAATGGATGCAATTACGTTTAGACATTTAATCAGCCTAACAGTTTCTAAAAATTTAGAAACGTGCCTTATAGATGTTGTTACAGCTTATTTATATGGATCGCTTGATAGCGATATTTATATGAAAATCCCTAAAGTATTTAAGATGCCTAAAGCATTAAGTTCAAAACCAAAGAATTATATTCGATCAAATTACAAGATCGTTATATGGGTTAAAACAATCAGGACGCATGTGGTATAATCGCTTAAGCGAGTATTTGTTAAAAAAAGAATGTGTGAATAATCCTATCCTATGTGTTTTATAAAAAAATGACATCCGGATTCATTATCATTGCTATATATGTTGATGATTTAAACATCAATGGGACTTATAAAGAAGTCCTAAAAGTAATGATAGATTTAAAGAATGAATTTGAAATGAAAGACATTGGGACACCAAATATTTTATTGGCTTACGATTAAGCACTTTCAAAGTGGAATACTTTTGCATCAATTAAATTATACTGAAAAGGTCTTGAAACGATTTAGCATGGATAAAACAAATTCTTTAAACACTCCAATGGTTGTTAGATCATTGAATGCGGAAAAGGATTCATTTCGCCCTCGCAAAGATAATGAAGAGGTTCTTGGTCCTGAAGTGTCATACCTAAGTGCACTTGGGGCTCTTATGTATCTGGCTAATTGTACCTAACCAGATATAACATTTGCTACTAATTTATTAGCAAGATTTAGCTCATCTCCTACACGGAGACATTGAAATGGTATTAAACATGTATTTTGTTATTTTCGAGGAACAACTAATTTTGGTTTGTTTTATTCCAGAAGATCAAAACAAGAAATAACTGGTTATGCAGATGCAGGTTATTTGTCAGATTCACATAAAGTCAGGTCTCAAATAGGATATGTGTTCACATGTGGAGGTACAGCGATCTCTTGGCGTTTACAAAAGCAAACACTTATTGCCACTTCTTCTAATCATGCTGAAGTCATAGCACTCCATAAAGCAACTCGAGAATGTGTATGGCTAAGGTTTGTAACTCAACACATCCAAGCAACTTGTGGATTACCAGTCAATAGAGATCTAACAGTACTGTTTGAAGACAATGTTGCATGCGTTGCTCAAATGAAGGAAGGATTCATCAAAAGCGACTATATCAAGCATATACCCTGAAGTTCTTCTCATTCAGCTAAGAGCTTGAAAATGATAAAAAAAAAATAATATTCAGTATATCCGATCAAGTGATAATGTGACAGATCTCTTTACAAAGTCACTTTCCACTATAACTCTCAGAAAGCTTATTCATGATATTGGGATGCGTCATATGCGAGACTTATGAAGAAGAACTACTCATGTCAACTTGAGGGAGAGCTTACGTGGCTGCACACTTTTCTCTTATTATGGTTTTGTCCCACAGGGTTTTCCTGGTAAAGTCTTTAACGGGGCAGCATAGAACACGTATATAGAGATGATATACTCTATATTCCTAGCAAGATTTTTAATAAGACATCATGTATGGTTGACAACCAAGGGAGGGTGTTATGAAACGATGGCTGTCAATCTTTACTATGCACCATTAATGATTTACTATGCGTTGATGCAAGTGATGACGCAAGCATGCATAGTGACTGCATAGTAATGACTGCATAGTACTCCATAGTTTTCCTATAAATAGGCTCTTCCTGATTCATTTCAATGTACACTTCAGAAATCAATAAGAATTCCTACTTCTACTTTGTCTCTAGAATTCTCTATTTTGGTGTTATATTTCTCAGAGTTTACAACAAAATTTAATTTCTGTCACTTATTAATTTTGTCAAGAGTTTTAAGAGGAGCGTCCAGGTTCAACTTCGCATTATCCATAGATCATTATTAGGCTTGACTATCGGTTGGCAGATGTTCACTTAAAGACAAACAAAGAAGGCTACACAAGCAAGATGCTAATAATTTTGTGGAGGCTATTATTGCGATTTCAAATTGTGCATCAGGCGCCTAATTTTTCCTCATGAGAGTTTCTTTTCTCAACCATAACTGATAGGAATTTCTTTCTCCATTTGTGTATGAGTTTTTATACGGGTTTTCTCAAGAGGGGAGAAAGAGACAGAGTGTGCATAATTTGAAACAAATAAAATTGGGAAAATAAATTATTAAGCAAAAAAATAAATTATTAACTTTGTTTGGGGTTTTCATCCTGCACCGAGCTTTGAAAACTTAAAAAAAGAGTACACTGGGTCTGGAGTTGCCAACCACGGTCAAAAAATGATAGCGGTCAGTGACTGAAGCCCGCCACGCTGACAGCACGAAATATCCCAATGCCTGCGAGTCGCCGAGCTCGTGCATAATGTTGATTTTTGAAAATAAATTAGAATTGGTTGAATTTTGGAATTATGAAAAGGGATTTATTAAAAAAAAATGCGCTATTTTTAAAGATATGTGAGGGCTTCAAAGTAATTATCCCCCGAGTCCCTCTCACCTCCCACTATAAATACAATCGTAGTCCCATCGCCCGGGCCTTCCGCCGTGAGAAAAAAGAAACCCTAGAAAATAGAAGCCGGCAGCCATGGTGAGATCTCAAAACCCTAATCCCTTCTCGATTTCTTCACTTGATCTCGAGAATTTATTGAACTTATTTGTTTTATTTTGTGATTTTAGACGTTCAAGCGCAGGAATGGCGGCCGCAACAAGCACGGGCGCGGCCACGTCAATTTCATCCGCTGCTCTAACTGCGGAAAGTGCTGCCCAAAGGTATCCCAATTGGAACCCTAAACCCTCGATCTCGTCGTTTTTAAATTTAGTGGAGATTTTAGTTGTTTCTGAAAAGGATGTACGTTTGGAAACCCTCAGAATCTTATTTGCGAACGATAATAATGCTAATTTTCGTCGATTTTGTTTGCATTCATCAATTTCGAAATGTTGAATCTTCTTAAAATGATGTCAAGTTTGTGTAGCGCAAATGCTAATCTTTCTGTAAGTGGAAGATTATCTCTTTTATTATATAGCTCGTCATTAGATGTTTTGCAGGGCCTCGTCTATCATTCCAATTTCCAACAGGAAATTTCTATCGTTTATTCTTTCAGAATTTTTTTAAAGTTTTATATTGTGATGTAGAGGATTGTCCCTTGTGTGAGTTTAGACTGCCTGACAGTTAAGTATTGTGATGTAGAGGATTGTCCCTTGTGTGAGTGAGTTTAGACTGCCTGACAGTTAAGTAACTTTCAGTTTGTGCTAATGGGTGCCAAGTTGGTAGATGGCAATAAAATTGGCTTAAGGAAAATTTTCTAATCAAACATGATGGTTTTTTCTCATCTTATTTTCCATTAACTAGCTCTGCAAAACCTTAGATTGTCTTGGCATAATGCCTTAATAATAAAAATTTGTTCACACTTGATCATTTTTCCCCTTTCGGCTTCATGGAAGCTCTAGAGTGATTTTACCTAGAGACAGGTCTTATTATTCTTGAGTTTGCATGTGTTCTTTTATTTATTCTTTTAATATTCTTTCTCCAAAACACTTGTTTTGAGCAGTCTTATTACTGCTCTATAGACAGTTAGTTGTCCATTTTTTATTCCCATTTTCATTGCTTGTATGTATGAAATCCTATGATTTCTTTGCATGATTTGAGCTTTGTTTTTCTTAATTTGTTTGTCATTGATGATGATGTTGATGATTATTGGTTTCCTTTCAAATTATACCTGGTATTGTAAACTCTTGAAATGTTGATGGTCTAATGTTTTTACTTTTTCTGGTAGCATAAAGGATTCCTATGATCTTTGTTCTCTTCATTTACATGTGGGGATGCCATGCCCTTGAAACATATTTTTCTTGGAAAGTCTACAGTTCGCTAATATTTTTAGATATAATTGTAATATTTCCCCCCCTGTTGATTGTCTAGATAGCTCGTCTTTTGCTTCTCTTCTCAATTTAAACCTACTCTTCAGTTTGCAGCATTGAAGAGTACTCTTAATTTTTTGGTCTTCTTTGTGAAAATCATGAGCCCTGTTTTCTAGATGTAATTTTAGCTGCTCATTCAGTTTGTGATCCTTCGCTTTTTCAATTTTGGTAGTTCTAGTTTGATCACCTATCAATCTTTTTGTCATGTTGTAATGTTGGTTGTTGACCATCATCATGCTTTGTCACTTATTTGGCATCACTCATATGAAATGAATACGTATAGGATTCAAGGCCTCCACATTTAGGTAAAACAATGTTGACACTTCGAAATTGCATGCAGGTTAATTTGTCAACTTCTGATGCATATGTATATATCTGCTTATGCCTTTCATTTACTATGGTGCCTGCCATTTATTCCACTGTCTGACAAGGGACCCATGCCAACATCCTTCCATTTGGAACCTTATCTCTTTCAGCTATGTTTGACTAAGTGCATGTTTGTTTCTTGTAATTGGTCCGTAAGTAATAAAATTGAATTGTAACAAATCACTTAACGATGTTTGTTTGGGGCCGTAAGTCATAAATACACTTGCACCCTAAACCGTTAATTTTGTGGAAATGCAAATCCTACTTACAGCCTACTTGCACCACAAATAGTTAATTTTGTGGTCATGTAAATCTATATTGCAGACAGTTAATTGTAATTAGATTAATATTTTTTATAATTAATATTTTTTAAATTATGATAATTTTTTAATTATTAGATTAATTTTTTATTAATTATTCTAATATTTTTATTATTAGAATTTTTTATTTTAGATTAGTAATATTTAATATAAAATTAATAATATTTTATTATTAAATTAAAATTTTTAATTTTGGAATGTAATATTTTTAATTATTGAATTTAATAATATTTAATATTAGATTGCAATATTTAATATTTTTATAATTATATTAGATTACTATAATATTTTAGTAATCTAATATTTTTTATTATTAAATTTAATATTATTTTTTTAGCATTTTTAGTATTTAATATTTAAAATATTTACTATTTACTATTTTTACTATTTATTTTAAATATTTATTATATTTAAATTTACATTTTTTTATTAGTTTACTATTTTTAAATGTTTAATATGCTTAAATCACCAAGCAGTTGGTTTTGTAGTCAACTTTTTCACTTACGACTTACATAATACCAACCAAACACTGTAAAACACAATATACTTTCTCACTTACAATTTCATATTACCAACCAAACACCGTAAAACTTACTCGCGTAAACTCACTATAACTGTAAAAAAGTTTATCACTTACGACTTACGATCACTTACAACGGGTAAACTGGCCCTAAATGCAAAGTTTTGGACCTTCGGTGTTTATAGAACGAAATCTCGTCTCTATAATTCGCATACACATGTCTTGAGACCGTTGGAACTAGTTGACACTAGCTTAACTAAGGACCCAAGGTCCAGAGTGGGTTAGGGTAGTATGGTTCAACTAGGCACAAAATGAGAGAAACTCTTGAAGCCTGTCATTAGGTCAAGTGAGTCTATTACTCTCTGAATCTTCATGCCAATAACTTCTCAATTTACTTCAGGCTTAGATTAACAATTATGCAAATTTCATTTTCAAAAGCGATACAAAACCATTTTCTTTTCATTTTCTATCAATAACTAAAAACAGAGACCCCTTATTTGAGGAGTCCTAAGCTTTCTGACAAGCAAAAAAGACTTCTATAATATTTCATATATTCATTAATATGATAAGAAATATTTGAAAATTTGAATTTAGAAACATGTAGACCCCTTGTTTATCATTATGCAAATTTGTACGTGTGTGATATTTTCAACTTGTAACAATTGCTTTTATGTTGTAATGTAAATTAATTCTTATCCGTTCTTTGTTTTATCTAAATTTTATCTTCAGGACAAGGCTATCAAGAGGTTCCTTGTGAGGAACATTGTTGAACAAGCTGCTGTGAGGGATGTGCAGGAGGCATGTGTCTATGATGGTAATCGTTTTTCTTTTTGTCTTAGTTCAATGCAGTAGTTTTGCTAGTGACCTTTACATCACCTAATTTTAATTGGAATTTCCAGGTTACACTCTTCCAAAGCTTTACGCGAAGATGCAGTACTGCGTCTCTTGTGCTATCCACTCGCATGTTGTGAGGGTCAGGTCCCGCACTGATAGGAGGAACCGTGAGCCTCCACAACGTTTCAGACGCCGGGTATCAATCTGCTTGAGCTTATAGTCTATTTTCCTGTTGTCTTATTGCTGGCTGTTTGTTTCATCATTTCATAGGCAAATGGTAGTGTATTCAATGCAGACATTTTTATCTATTAATATATGGTGGTAATAACAGATGATTCTTTCAATGATAATCTGTTATCAACAATCAGATTCTTCTTAGATTGACATTAGATATAATAGATGTTGTGTGCTTCAGTGTAGCTGTTGTGTTGTGTTATGACTTCTGAGGCAGTTGTAGGATTCAGCTGAAGGGTTGACTTTTCAAAATACCTTCACCTGATGTTTTATGACTTGATATTTGATGGTGTACAAAATAAAGTTTATTTTGCCAATGCACTTTTTGAACTCGTCACCATATCTGAAGCCAACCCAAATTTATCCTTTGTACCACTAAGGTGTTCAATCTACTTTTTGTTTGCATCAAGCCACCTCTAGATATGAAGTCAGTTATGCCTGTTGATGTCTGAAAAGTTTGAAATAAAGAACCTTGATTCACATGCTATCGGTTTATTTTTTTAGCGCATCGTTAAATATGTCTTTTTATTTACTTAACCAAATATGAAATGAGGGCCATTTGAAACCAACTCTCCACCTCACCACTACCAACACTGCACACATACTAAAAACCTCTAACCCCACCCACCAAACCAATCCAAATCCAATTGGTCAGGTATTCTCATTTGTATCCTCTGACCCTAGGTTCATATCCCACATATTCTTATTAGGTTTCACGCACCCCAAACAATCAGATAGGTTATTGAGTGCCATTTGCATGTCTTAATTAAATGAAAGTTAACAAGAATATCTGAAAACAGAAGAAACTATTTTAGCAGACCATCTCCCCATAACTGGTGGTTTAAAAATTATTATTCTGCTCCAGATGTCGCCTGGTTTTTATCTTGTTGTGGTTAATATTTACAGTTGCTTCTAACCTTTGGCAATGCTATTAATCTTTGTCAGCATGATGTTTACAGTAAACAACTAAACTTCTATTGTTTTGCTGTTTTTGCAGGATGATACAGTGAGGCCAGGACAACCACGCCCTGCTGGAGCCGCAAATCCAGTTCGGCCATGATCTGTTGATGCTTTGAGTTCTAAATAATCTGAGTATTCCTTGTAGAACTTTGAATTATAAAGAGATGCTAGTGTGAGAACTAGGACTCAGAAAAGACTAATGGGGCTTTTTTGTTGTCATTTTTGAGTTTTGTACGAGTGATTGTTATCTAGGCTGTTGTTTTTCTTATGAGATATTGTTGCGAGTATTAATAGTCGAATCTTCTCTCATCTGGCTGTCTTTTTTTACTGCACATTCGATAATATCTTGTCTTTTCCCTTCCCTTTCTTCAAAAGTGAATGATTTTGTTCGTGGGAAAACAACGTAAATTGTTTGTTAAACTCTTACGGCTGTCAAAACTACAAACAGCCCTACGGTCGCAACCCCCATCTGTTGCTTGCCAACCTGAACTCTATGCTTTTGCTTGTGAGGTGTATTGTTAACCTTGTTGAAGATCTTAGTGCAGCAAGGTTTTATGGCACATTTAGGTTTCTTCTCGAGTTATGGATAACCTTAACGATGGAAAGAAAGAACATGTTCTTACTTCCAAAAAAAGGGGAAAAATAGAAGAAAAAAGCCGGAAAAAAAAACTTTATGTTACTGGTGAGAACGTTAAACAATTATCCAGCATTACTCTTATGTAAAGATAGAAGGCTGTGTACCAACACATGAGTATGCTCAACAATTAATTTTAATATTTTTGAAGGATATAAGTTTTTGCGGGGTAAATAAGCCAAATGTTAACTTTTGGAGAGCATGTATGTGAAAAATCCAATCCTTTCAAATAATCCTGAGATTTTTTTTTGGCAGATGCTCTGTCAACGTGATTACCACTAGCACAAACAAATTGGGAACAAATCCCTCAACAAAATCTACTTTTCAAAGAACACCATCAATATATTAAAAATAATAAAAGGAAAAATAATTAAAAATATCATACAAAGACTATTTTTAACAAAAAAAAAAAAAAAAAGTCCAACGGCATTGTTCCCCAAAATTCCCCCATAATAAAACACACCTCATTCCCAAAATTCCCTAAGAAATTGGATCCACGTCTCTCCCTTAATCTTCGCCATTCCCTTCAAATACGTCCTCAAATCCCTCCCACTTCATTCGGACACCACCACCAACCAAAAACAGAGGGAAAAAAAATAATTAAAAATCAAAATCCAGAAAAAGGGAAAAAAGAAAAAGGAATTCTCCCCTCCTTTTTCCTTATTTTTTTTTCTTTCTTTCCCGTCCCAGATCGGACCTCAGCCTTTCTCCATTCCTTCGGGGCTGTCTCCGATCTGGGCACGGCTCATTTCGCTGAATCACTACATAGATTTCTTCACTTGGGTTTCAATCTTTTTCTTCAGATTTTAGATGTTAGTTGAATGAATTATTGGTCTTTGGTTTGGGGTACATTGCCCATTTGGTAAAAAAAAAATTTTTTTTAAGGAGGAAGACTCTCGATCTTATCATTATCATATAGTTAAAAAGGAGGAATTTTCACGGGCGTAAATTGATCGGTGATTTCAGAAGATGAGCTGTTTTCCTTGTTTCGGCAGCGGGAAGAAGAAGGAGAAGGAATCCTCGTCGTCCGACGAGGAATCTAGCCATGGACCAAGCGCACAAAAAAAGAACGGTGAGCTTTCTATTCGCTTCTTTATGTTGTCTTACAATACAATCATGTTGATGTTAGCATTGTATCGTGTTCATAAATTTTTACCAAATAAATTTCCAAATCTTTTGCCTGCAACTGTATGATTTTTGATTTAATGTAGACTTATGTAATGTGAGGGAGCACCAAGAATTAATGTGTAGCTTTATTTACACATGAATATTGCAACATATAATGCATATGCTTGATAATTCTACACCACATGCGATGATATGTTGGCTATCTATTCTATCTTGGGCTTTGGAGAGCATGAACCAATCAAAGTTTCGAGCGTAAAGCCCCTGCAAAATGGAGGGAATTTGTTTTAGATGCATCAAAATAGTACAGTGAGATACGATCGCGTGAGACCAGTTAACATTTCTTTGTTCTTGGAGGAGAAAGAGTTCAGGTGTTTTTTGTATACAGAGAGAGAGAGAGAGAGAGAGAGAGAGAGAGAGAGAGAGAGTTGGTGTGTTTTGATACATAAACATTTAGTATCTCCTTTTTAAGATGTCTCCCTTATTTTATGGGCTGTTTGAACTTGTGATTTAAAGCAAAGGTGTAGATCTTCATAGAAAGAAATGAGCACAATCCAAGCTTATGATATTTAAATCATATTGAATAGGATTCTGGTTACATGCAAATATATGATTGCATAATATGCAAGATATAATTTTGCAGTTAGATTTTAGTTCAGATAACCATAGGTTGTAGATTGCATTGCCAGGATAAATACTCTACAGTTTCAACCACATCTTTGGTCTTCACCCTGATCTGTGACAGGAATTGATAATGACAGGCCCATTTAGTTCTTTGGCTCTGCTTCTTGCTCATGTTTCATTCTGCACATCATATAAAACACTTAGATTCGCGCTATTTTAGTTCTGACAAACAAGAATCTGACGGTGGTTTTGTTCTATATGTATCCTTTCTTTGGCGCAGACAATCCGAAAAACAATGCTGAATTGGCTGCCCCAGCTGGCGGCAGTGGAAACATTCAAGCGCAGAGCTTCACTTTCCGCGAGCTGGCCACTGCTACCAAGCATTTCACGCCCGATAGCCTTATGGGCGATTCGGGCTTCTTAAGAGTCTACAAAGGTGTTCTTGATGGTGGCCAGGTGAAAAAATAAGAGCCTGCGTTGTTCGATTCCATGTTGTTGTTATATCTCTAACATTTCAGAATTCTGATATTGTTTTCTCCGTGCCCAGCACGTGGCTGTTAAACAACTCGACAGGAATAGCCTGCAAGGCAAAGAGTTCCTCGTCGAAGTCCTCATGCTCAGCCTCCTTCACCATCCGAACCTCGTAAATCTTGTTGGGTATTGCGCGGACGGTGATCAGAGACTGTTGGTGTATGAGTTCATGACCAATGGCTCTCTGAAAGACCATTTGCTCGGTAAAGACAGTTACTATGAAGGGAGATATCTTTTTTTTTACACGTTTCAATCTACATAATTTTCTACTATGAGTGATTGTTTGTGTTGCGTAGGAACAAGTAAGTTGTAGCATGTAGGCTTGTAAGAATTGAATTTTTCTACTATGAATACAAAAATATTTGCATTTCGTGTAACTACAAGAGGCCGTATGGGTTTGCAGAAATGAAGGAGGATCAGAAACCATTGGGGTGGTTCGAGCGAATGAGGATAGCTTTCGGCGCCGCTCAGGGGCTTGAATACCTCCACGACAAGGCCAATCCGCCAGTCATCTATCGCGATTTCAAGTCGTCCAACATTTTGCTCGACGACCTCTTGACACCAAAGCTCTCCGACTTCGGGCTAGCCAAACTGGGCTCGTCGGGGGACAAGTCATCCCTCATCCCCTCAGGCGTTATGGGCACGTACGGTTACAGCGCACCAGAGTGCTCCAGAAATGGACAGGCGACACTGAAATCTGACGTTTACAGCTTCGGTGTTGTTCTTCTGGAGTTGATCACAGGGAGGAAGGCGCTCGACCCCGACAAGCCAGCGAGCGAACAGAATCTGGTCCAATGGGTACAACTCTCGCTATCTTGATTGATCAATATATGCAACAAGAATCATGTATTATTCTCTTTAGTCCAGTTATAGTCCACTGAAAATGGTCAATTTAACGTTACTCATGCAACAATGTTTTGATTCTATCGCAGGCACAACCTATGTTCAAGGAGCAGAAGAGGTACGTTGAGCTGGTCGACCCGAAACTCCAGGGCGATTTCACGCTTAAAGGACTGAATCAGGCGGTGGCCGTCGCGGCAATGTGCCTTCAAGAAGAGTCCTCGGTCCGTCCGTTGATGTCCGATGTCGTCATAACCCTGAGCTTCCTGATTGAAGGCTCCTCGCCGCTCCTGAAGCGAGCCCAACGCCGCCTTCGCCCCAGCAAACCCCCCCGGCCCCCAGCCCCCGCCACAGCGACCCAAGTCGTCGAGCTCCAGCTCCGACGAGCACGTCGTCGAGACGCTCCAACTGGGCCGGTCCAAGCGCAGCCCCGGGGGGTCCAAGCCCGCGAGCAGGTCCAGCTCACGGCATAGCTCACGGCACGGAAGTGGGAGCGACGGCAGCTCAGGCTCCTCGAAACATAGCAAACACTCGCGAGCTTCGAGCTCAAAACATCATGAGGAGCCAAGCAAGGAAGAGGGAAGTGATGGGAGCTCGAGGTCGAGTTCGAACTCCTCCAAGCATTCAAGGGGCTCGTCCAGGTATGGAAGCGGTAGGTTCTTGAGCCTGAACCTCGCGGGTGGTGGATCGTCAAAGCGCGGAAGTCACAGTTCGGGGTCTGAGCACGAAAGTGATGGTTCAGCGTCGAGACGTTCTGAGTCTGAACGCGAGTACGAGTCTGATTGATTGATGAATGATTCTTAATCATTGTTCTTGACGTGCAAGCGCAACGATATTTAAGGTTGTGATGGGGATTGGTTGTGGGAGTAGCTACAGGTGAGAGTTACAACAACAAGAAGACGAAGCCTGTTTTTTTCATTTTTTTTTGTATGCTTACTCAGTTCATTCATGTGTTTCAGTTTCAAAATGAATTTCTAAATGTGAAACCCTTGAATTAATTCATATGAAGATCGTAAGAATTATTGAGACCTCCATTTTAGGAACATTATGTTGATGATAACTTTTGCTCCAAATATTTGCAATGAGGTTTGAGGCTAAAGGTTGGAAAATAGTTGCCAATGTTCACATTTCTAAAGTTTCATTTCTTGTAGAACTCTCTTTCTGCTTATCTTATCTGTACATGTACATGCATTGAATTGGGGTTTGGTTGACATGTGTAATTCCAAATTGATCTCAATGGCAGCCTGGCACTTGCATTGTACTATTGTTGACCAAAAGCCATGTTATACATCTCAAAATTGGATTTTGAATTCAGTTTTTTATTTTATTTTATTTATTTATTTATTTGTAAATTTTGTACATCCACAATTTGTAGACTGTGAATGCAAAGTTGCAGAGATATAGATATGAGTATCAAATACGTTATGATACAGATACACAAATACGTGAAACTCGAAAAGCTATCCATATAGACATTTCATCGATACGTCAGATGATATTAGAAATATATTAATATATGTATATATAAAATGAGAAAAATGTATATCAACCTGCGGGCTGAGAGTACTCTCTCAGCCTGCGGTGACGTGGCTCAATTTGTCACTTCACTGACTTGCGGCACGCTTTTAGGAAGAAGTTAAATTACCAAATACCCCTTATGAAAAGCAACTCTTTCGGTATCCTTCCTTATTGTTTATTATTATTTTTCCCCCTTTTTTTGCCGCTCTTTATAGATTTTAGGTTATTCTATATAAATTACTTTTCCCCCTATTTCCTTATCTCTTTTTGAAAGATCTAGTTTCTCCTTTTTCAGCCTACGATAAACTTTTTTCTGAAAATATAAAATCTTTCCAGATCAATTTTTTCTCCAAAATATTTAATGTCTACGTCTGAGCAGTCTACTGGCGATCTAAATATGGAAGATATTGCATCTGGTTCTACTTTCTCTCAGAATATTGAAAATCTTGAAGGGTTGACATCTTTGCATGCCGATCAACAGGTTTTAATTGTTTCATTTTTTTTAAAACAATTTCTTAAATATTGAATTTTTGTCTTTAGTCTATGAGATACTGCGACCTATAACAAATGATTAAAAGTTTCAGAAATGCGACTGCGACTTAAGTCGCAGTCTTTGGTAAGGAGTAATATAGATTTCTTCACATACGGATAATTGCGACTTAAGTCGCAGTCTATAGTAAGGAGTAATATAGATTTCTTCACATACGGATAACTGCGACTTAGGTCGCAGTCTTCAATAAGGAGTATTATAGATTTCATGTCGTATGTGAAATCTTATTTTTATTTACTGCGACTTAGGTCGCAGTCTTTAGTAAGAAGTAATATAGATTTCTTCTTATACGGATAACTGCGACCTTGGTCGCAGTATTTGATAAGAAGTAATATAGTTTCATCTCTTATGCGACCTTGGTCGCATTTATATAACTTATATTTTAGAATACAGTGATATCTAAAAAATATTTATATTCATTTAATTCGTGTAATTGTTTTTTGTAGGATATGAATGCACATGGAGAAATGTCTGGAAGCTCAGACAAGTTTATAGGGAAACAGTTCCTGTCGGATATGGAAGCATACAATTTCTACAATTGTTTTGCAAGGAATAGAGGTTTTAGCGTGAGAAGAAAAGGTACAGATAAGTCACGGAAGCCTCCTTATGAGATTATTTGCAGAAAATTTTGCTGCAACAAGGAAGGTCTGAAGAAGTTGTGTGACAAAAGATAAGAGGGGCTTACAGTGCATCGTCGAATTAACACTAGAGTAGCTTGTCCTGCTGAGATGCATATCCGTCTTCGTTTTTTTTGGACAAAAGACATTGGGTTATCACAAAATTTATTGATACTCATTTACATGAATTGTCAAGCCCGGATAAGGTACATCACCATTACTCTCACCAGAATCATTGTTCAAAAATTAGCAGAAGCATTATGAGCAATCTGGTTGATGTTAGAATGCGGCCTTCAAATATTTCCCGCGTTATGAATGCAATGAGCCAGGGAGAAGGCTGTTAAGAAGAAGTGAGCCCTCAACAAGTTATTGATTTCACTCGTCAACGTAGAAATAACTGCGGTCATGAGTTTATTGCTATTATCAAATATTTTCAAGAGAAAGCCGAGACCGATCCAGAATTCTTCTTTTCAAGTGAAGTCGATAACGCGGGCACACTTAGAAGCATTTTTTGGGCTGATGGAAGAGCTATTTCCTCGTATCTGAGGTTCTGTGATGTGATCATTTTTGACACAACATACAGAACTAATCACTTGAGCTTGTCATTTGCTCCATTCACTGGAGTAAATCATCACCGGCAGTCAATTTTATTCGGCTGTGCATTGCTTACTGATGAGCAGAGGGATACTTTTATTTGGTTATTCCAAAAATGGCTCAAGTGCATGCATGGAGTTGAACCGAAGCTGATTATTACTGATCAGGATGCGCAGATTGGTGACGCCATCAAGATTGTTTTCCCAACTTCTCGGCATCGTTACTGTTTCTGGCATGTGCGGAAACATATTGCCGAGCAACAAATCCCAATGTCAAACAAGTATGGAGAAGATATGGTCTCCGATTTTCATGCTTGGTACACCTCCCGCGATATAAGCACTTATGAGGAACGATGGTGTCTGATGAATGAAAAATATCAGTTAGAAGAAGAAGATGACAGTTGGTTGATGAACATGTACAGGCTCCGTGGACATTGGGTTAATGCATATCTCAAGGATGTTTTCTGTGCTGGAATGACAACCAGTCAGAGGTCCCAGAGTATTAATTCCTTCTTTGATGGTTTTGTTAACTCAAACACTAAACTAGTGGAATTTGTTCACCAATATGATAAAGCTGTTGCTTCCCGTCGTACATTTGAATCTCTTCAAGATTTTAGGGGTTTGAATTCTGTGCCCAATTGTACATCCAATCCATATGAGATACAGGTTTCGAAGTTGTATACACCGAAGATTTTTCAGTTGTTCCAAGAGGAATGAGCAGTTGTAATGACACTATTTTCAGAAGAGGTGGAACATGACAAACCTGGATCAATATATTTGGTTGGTAATTTTTCAGAATCAAAAGACAACTGGGAAAAGGTCAGTTGTGATAAGCGTGAGGAACTTCATGTTTCTTATAGTTGCTCGTTATTTGAAACAGAGGGTATCCTATGTAGACATATTCTGTGTATTTTGTGGCGCAATCACGTTACACATATACCGGAATTATATATACTTCAGAGATGGAGGTTGGATGCTCGTTACAAAAATGTTGCAATCGAAAATGGCATGAAACCTTTTCCCAGTCAGGACACTCCACGGACGGCTAGATTGTGGACAATACGTTCAAATTTTAATGCAATTCTTGAGATGGTCGCTGATTCTGATGAAAATCTTTCAAAGTTGGAGGCAGTTTTGGAAAGTTTTGCCGAAGAAAAAACTAGTGAATACAGAGCCATGTCAGGAAATTATCATTCATCACAGCCTAAAACTACAGTCGGTTCCAGTGGATCCGTTGTCGTTTTGCGAGATAGTGAATAATTGAATATACGTGATCCAATTGGTCCTGTACCAACCAAGGGGAGGCCTAGAGCTGCATCCAGGCTTAAGTCTGGTTTTGAAGATTCTATATATCAGAAGGAAGTTAAGCATCGAAGATGCGGTAACTGCCAAGAGCTGGGCCATTACAGGACTGGTTGTCTGTTACCGGTATTACATTAAACCTGTTAATCATTTTTTTATACCGATTAATCTTTAAAATTCTTACTATTTATTTTTTTATTGGCAGAAGAAGTAGGTTTGGGTTGCCTCCATGTCGAAGGAACAAAGACTTCAATTTTCTTATGAAGTGTGACTATGGTCGCACAGTGTAGAGAGATTAAGTCGCAGTCCGCCACTGGCGTGTCATTATAATCAGATTTATTATCATTTTTGATTTCTACTGTATTATTTTTGTATGTAGTTGTACTTTAAATTTTTACTGCTACAAAATTCTACTTTATAGTTTAACTTTTTTGTATATAATGTAGTCAGAGTCTTTGGTCGCAGTGTACATTTAAACTGCGACCTTAGTCAGAGACTTTGGTCGCAGTGTACATGGTTAATTGCGACCAAGGTCGCAATGTTGTTATTGATAAAGATGGCCAGCGATTGCAATCTAGGGTCGCATTACATGGACTGCGACTAAGGTCGCAGTATGTTAGGTAGGTGTTTGATTTATATTAACATGCATAGCGACCAAGGTCGCAGTGTTGTTTTTGATTAAGACTCCCGCCAGAAACTGCGACCTAGGTCGCAATTTTGTTGTTTTATTAAGACTACTGCCAACAACTACGACCAAAGTCGCAGCCTTCATTTTAAAATTTACTTTTCGGGTGAAATAATTTAATTATTAACTGCGACTTTGGTCGCAGTATATTCGTTTAGCGTACAATAGTTAAAATGAAGATTTGTAACAACTGTACATCATTTTCTACCTAATCCCTTGGACCACGTGAATATCTACCAAATTTATTTTCTACCTTTTCCCAAAAAATTGTATACTTCCTAGGTGACTATTTAGTTATCCAAACAGTTTAAAAGATAATACACTATAACTTTAAATTACTTTGAACTGCAAAACATTTCATTATTGCGACCATAGTCGCATTGGGAACTTATAAATGATTAAGTAACTGCGACCGTGATCGCTGTGTTGATTAAAGTGTCACCGTGTAAGGAAACGCTGTATCTCAAAACAGTTCATTACTGCGACTTTGGTCGCAATACAATTACTGAACGCATTTTTGTTTCTAACATCAAGACGCAATAGTAAAATCCAAGTTGTAACAAATGTAGATTAGAAATAATCAATGGAACTTATAATAAATAAATGTATATAATTGTTTACAAATTAAATCATAAAACAAAAAAATTATTCATGAATTGAAATTGCAATTATTTTTACATTTATAAAATAAAAAAATTGTGCTATATCAATAAATTGTCAAACTGTTAGTCATTAAATACTGTCCTTCGTATAATTTCTGTTTCTTCATCCCAACTCTTCTCTCTATCTGCAAGTATCATGTATGCAAGCTCACTTCTTAGTCTCTGTACATGAGCATCCGTAACAGTATCAACAGTTGGACTACCAGACGCTATGCTTTCCATGTACTTGCATACATATACACCGCAATCAACACTGAAAATTTCATAGAGTAATCATTAATTGAAATTAGATTTTTGGTACTAAAAAAAGGTAGAAAATATGAAAGGTAAGGAGATGTCAAAAATTTATATACCTGTTTGGTTGTTGGGGACATTTTGCGTATTTTATATTTATTCTTCTCATTAATTTATTGAAATCAATCTCAAAAATCTGTAATAATCTTTCTTTCTGCAATGTCAATAGAAACAAAAATTAGTATTAATAAAATTAAATGTCAGTTTCCAGTAATTGAAATATTAAATTTCAACTCACCATTGTTCTTGCATCTTTTTGGTAAAGCTGTAATATACTACTTTTTTTGTCAGCTGGAACCAAAGAGTTGTAAAAATTTCACTCTTGTGTATCGGCATCAAATACCAACAAGGTCCAGAGAAATTCGGGTTCGTCGGCACTATGTTTGTGATTGATCGGGAAGAACATGTAGTGCACATCAGCTGTCCAGTTTTTCAACAGCTTCTACTTGATGAAATGATCTTCCAAATCTTCACTTTTATTTACAACACCGTGCTGCGGACAAGAAAAAAATAAAATACAAAATGAATTTAAATATAAGAAAAATTAATTAAAATAAGAAGTCATTAAGTCAAGACAAGACACTGCGATCAAGGTCCCAGCGTTTCTTATTAGCATATTTTTTAACTGCGACCTTAATCGCAGTACATGAGTCAGTCGCGATACATCTTAATTATAAACTGCGACTTTAGTCGCAGTACATGAGATAATACGACCTTAGTCGCAGCTGCGACCATAGTCTCAGTACATGCCTACACAGAGAGAACATGAGTTTGTCGCAATACATTTTAATTATAAACTGCGACCTAAGTCGCAGTACATGCCTACACAAATAGAGAACATGAGTTAAGTCGCAATACATTTTAATTATAAACTGCGACTTTAGTCGCAGTACAATAGTTAGTAGCAGTACATTTTAATTATAAACTGCGACCTTAGTCGCAGCTGCGACCTTAGTCGCAGTACACGCCTACACAGAGATAGAGAATATAAGTAATCTGTTCCACAATTGATATTACAGTAAACCGTAAAGGAGAAAGTAGATTTTTATCCAAGCTTCGCTCCGGAAGAATATGCTTTTTAATCCTTTTCCCTTCTCTAGATGCTGCATGTAAAAATGAATATATTTGCATCTAAGTCTCTACTGAATATCAGGTCCTCAATGTCATTCCTTGTAATAATGATTCCGTTCTCGGTATCCTGATACACAGTAGAGCTACAAGATATTCAAAACAAAGTTAGTAATTTAAATGTTCTTATATAAAGGTATAAAAGATTTTTTGATATGGATTAACTTACTCAGAGAAGGACTTGTCGAATAAATTTTTTACAAGAGCTTGTTGATGGGGCTGCAGAATTCTGTATGCTCTGGTTTCGGTCAATTCTCTCGATTTTGGCTCTGTAGAGGAAATCTCTTTGTCGCCGAAACCAGCGGCAGAACTCACAGCCGCAGGCTGTGAAAGAGGATGTTCGTTTTTTTTCTTCTTCTGTTTTGGATAAACGAAGTCGGAGTCATCGCGATCTCTTTCAGCGCGCTTGCGTTCTTTGACTCCTCTTTCAATAGTTCCTTTAGAGTATTCCAAAACAACTTCTTTTGAGGATTGCTTCTGAGGCGGAGTATGTTCTTAATTTCTTCTTCAGAAGCTCTATCTCTTTGGATTTCTTGAGTCATTTGAGTTATATTCAGAGAAAAATTTGGCATATCTTCTCCAGTAATATTTAAAATAGACTCAGAACCCATTATTTTATCCTCTTCCAGTTTTTTCTTCTTCTCCTCTTCAGTCTGCTTCTCCATCTGTTCCTTCATTCTTTTGTGCTCCTTTTCCTTTTCACCCTTCCTTCTATTTTCCTCTTCCGCCACTTTCATCTTTTTCTCCCTCTTCTTCTTTAACTCCTCTAACACCTTCCTCCTCTTCTCGTTCTCTTCCTCTTCCCTCCTCCTCCTCTCCTGCCCCTCCTCTTCCCTCCTCCTCTCCACCTTTTCCTGCTCCTCCTTTTCCCTCCTCTTCTTCTCCTTCTCCTCTTCTTCCCTCATTATCCTTTCATTCTCCTCCTCTTCCCTTCTTCTATTCTCCTTCTCCTTCTCCTCCACTTCTCTCCTCCTCTTCTCCTTTTCCTTCTCTTCTTCCCTCTTCTTCTCCTTCTCCTTCGCAGCAGCGGCTGCTCTCAGCAGCTCTTCTTTCCTTTTTTGTTTTTTCTTCTCTCTTTTTTTCTCTCCTTTTTAATTTTAATTCAGCCTTGAGTCTGTTCTCAGTCTCCATATTTTCAATTTTTTTTTCAAGCTGAGAAACATATTCTCTCAAGTACTGATTCTGAGACCTCAATTGTTTTATTTCTTCTGCTTGAACATCCGGTGGAGGTGGCAAATAACCTTCAAAAACTGGTTCTTGCTCACTCGTTTCAGCCGTTCTGGCTCCTTTTTTCCGCCGGGATGTAAGCTTCATTATATGTATGGCCTCCTTCATCTCCTCCTCCTCCTTCTTCTTCTTCTTCATCTTCATCTTCTGCTTCTCTTCTTCTCCTCCTCCTCTTCCCCTTCAACAGGAAGGCCAACCATATTTTTTTCAGCAATAGAGATGTTGCCCATTCGAGTCAAAATCTGAAAATAAATATAAAAAGGTAAGTTAAAAATAAACAATGAAATAATGAAACTGCGACCATGGTCGCAGTTTATTTATGAAGTATTTTTGAAAAGAATGCGACCATAGTCGCAGTATATTTGTCATGCCCAAATTATCTGCCAAGCCATGCAGCCCAAGACTGCGACCATGGTCGCATTCCATGTAAAAGGTATTTTCAGGAGAATGCAACCATGGTCGCACATTGTTTGCCAGGCACAAAACGAACTGCGAAAGGTGCAGCTCAATAATGCGACTATGGTCTCATTTTATTTGTACTGAACAAAAAAAAGTCTGACTTACAATATTGCTGTCAATCTCATTTAGATCAACTTCAAGTAGAGATCTACTAATATTTTGGAGGTCCCATCTTAAAACGCGTGGGGTTATGTCCTCCAAACCAGACCTCGGCTCAAAATAGGGGCCCTCTCACATAGCCAATACTGCGACCAAGGAAAATTAAATTAGTTTACACAAATATTCAAAAAATTTTGGTAACTTTCATACAATGTTGGCCAAATATGAGATTTGTACTTACAATTATTTGCATGGAGCATCCTTGCAGCTCGTACGTGATTTGCCTGAAGATGTCCATTGACTCAATCAGGAATTGCCAAACAGTTTTTGCCCAGCATATTGTCCTCATCAGCTGCATATTGACAATCTGTTCCACAATATACCACGGCACCGTGCATTTACTGCCAGAGAAGAAAGAGTGGCCGACATGTATAGGATGATTAATGTGGTAAAGTCTTGAGCTGCAAGTCTGTGCATGTCTCTTATAATTTCATGTAAGACATTTGCTGCTCAAGCTGTTCATCTTTTGTCACATCCAATACACATCTCCGCCTCTTCTTGACAAGAAGATCATCCAAAGCATCTTCAATGGATACTATCTTCAATGGATACTTTAGTGATCTTCTTTATATTGGGGAAATAATGTTTTATCACCCCTCTATCTTTCATTGTACATGTTTTATTCATCACAAAATCTGCCCCAATGATAGGTAGACCAAATGTGAGGGCAACATCCTCCACTGTTAACTCAATCTGTTTGCCCCCAATTCTAAAGGTCCTTGTATCCCTATCATACTGGTCTAAAATACGCAGCACAACAACGTTTGATTTTAGACCCTTTTCAGCCCCAAATTGTTCATTGTAGAACGCCATGAAGATTGAGCCAAATGGGGTATTGTTCATCGCCTCTACGAAATCTGCGTGAATGTACTTTTTAAATTTCTTCATGAACTCGCACATAGGTTTCAGGCTTGATCTCAGAGGACGAACCTTTATCTGTTTTTTACCTACATAGTAAGAAAAAATAAACAGTTCAGAGCAATGATCATTTAAAAATTATAAGGGGGTCAAAGGCATATTTGTTTTTAATAAACTGAGACTTCGGTCGCAGTCATACAATGTAAACACAAACAACTTGCACCCGGACGACACTGCGACCAGTGTCGCATAAGACTACAGTGCAATCATACACTGTGACCAATGTTTGTAAAAAGCATATTTTCTTTTATAAACTGCGATCACGGTCGCAATCATACTTTACAAACACAAACTTGGACCAGGGACGACACTGCGACCAATGTCGCATAAGACTACAGTGCAATCAAAGACAGCTGCGACCACAAGACCGCACTGCGACCAAGTCGCATAAGACTACAGTGCAATAAGAAAAACTGCTACCCGGGTCAACACTGCGACCTAGGTCGCACAAGACTACAGTGCAATCAGAAACAACTGCGACCCGGTTCGACACTGCGACCTAAGTCGCATAAGACTACAGTGCAATTAGATACAACTGCGACCCAAGTATGATAAAAACAAATGACATTAAATACACTGCGACCTTGGTCGCAAGAGACGACAACTCATATTTAAACAATTGCGACATCATGTCATCAGTATGTAAGAAAAAAAAAGTAAGTTTCATATACTGCGACCAACGTCGCATTCGGCTACAAGGAAAGGTCCTTTCGAAAAAAAAACCAAAGTCGCACAAATCTGAAACTATAATTTTATCAACTTCGACCGAGGTCGCATGCAGTGTATGCACATCAATTTTTCGAAAATACTGCGACATAGTAAAAATAGAAGGAAATACAAAAAAATTTGAAAAAAATAGGACCTTTTTCCACGGATGATTCCAAAATCTCTTTCTTAACTGTGACCATGGTTCCAAGATTTTAAAAAAAAAATTAAAAAATGCGACCTCGGAAATAAATCTGGAAAAAATTTAAAACTATTAAAATACACAAAACGCTAAAATTTTTTGAAAATATCATTTTTTGTAGTACCTTTTTCCACGGATGATTTCTTAGACGCCATCAGTTGCAAATATATTTTTTTAAAAAAGGATCAAATTTGTGAAAGAAAATAACTATTTTGGATCAGAATCGCCGGTTGAAATTTTAGAGCTGTAAATTTTTTGAAAGCCAACTTTTTTACATAAGGTAGAAAGTTGTGAGGGAGGGTATTTTCAGAAACTACAATGTTGAGGTGACTGGCATTAAATTGGGCGGGATTTTTCAAGAATTGTCCGCCAAAATTGATGACAGATGTGGGGTGGTGATTTTGCCACGTCCGCCGGCTGAGAGA
>JAVJIF010017207.1:0-104798 GCA_038442645.1 Agave tequilana | reverse complement strand
GTTTTAGCTGTAAAAGATTTCCTTGATTAAGCGAAACGATTACAACCAAAAGAACTACTCTTCCCTCTTTTTCAGTTACAAGGGAGGGAGGATGTCTGAATCTTCCCTTTGTTTAAGGCTGGGTTCTTCGTGTGGCGATGGAGAGTGAATCTTGTTCTCCGTTGACCAGATGACCGTCCTGGACCGTCGGGGGTCTTCTCTTCGGTCGGTAGAAAGAGTAACTCAGCTCCGTCTACCAAAACTCTCAAAGAGGAGGTAGGCGAAGAGCGGCTAGTACTCAGTAAGCTCGCTGAAGAGTCGTGCTTCTCTCTTGATGATCCTCCTGCCTGGATTCGATCGATTTTGATGATGCCTTATCTCAAAGCTCTCTCTCTTCAAAACTCCAATCTTCTGCCCAAGCTTCGATCTTCTCAAAGTTCTCTCCCTTCTCCAAAGCTCCGATCCCCTCTTCATAGCAAACAAGGCTATTTATAGGGATCTCAGGGGGTGAAGGTGCCTCCTGAAAACGCTCCCGAATGAGGGGCCACTACCCGCTACATGCGCGGTGACTGGCCCCGTAATCAGGGCAGTTGCAACTGAGACGGGGCGTTGGGCCAAACGCGCCTTGAAGTTTGAGACGCGGGCGTCGAGCCAAACGCGCCTTGAGACGGGGCTTCGGGCCTTCACGTCTGGATGCTGAGGCGCGGGCGTCGGGCCGATGCGCCTGAGACGCGGGCTTCGGGCCGACGCGTCTTGATGCTGAGACGCAGGCTTCGGGCCGACGCGTCTGAACGTTGAGACGCGGGTGTAGAGCCAACGCGTCTTAATGCTGAGACGCGAGCATCGATTTCTCGCGTCTAGAGCTTGAGACTCTGCTTCCTTAATGGCTTGTCTGTTTAGTCATTTTTAGACAGCCTACAGAACCCCCTCCAAAGTTTCTGATATTCCGCAGTTGAATGGGACGGATTTCGGAATACTTTGGATCTTAGCCGTGTTCGCGTTTATGACTGGACTGTTGATGCTTCGGGTTTGATCTTATCTGGAATTGGTCTTCGTGAGTGTACTGTTGAACTCTTTGAAGCCGTCAGAGTTGATCGTGTTGAGTGTCTAGATACACAGTCTAGACCTCCCCGATTGCTTTTTAGTCTGTCACGGTGTGCGCTTTTGGCCGGGAGTGGTTGGTTGTCTGTTTGCGTCAGTGTACTGTTGAACTGACTTTGCAGAAGCAGGAGACTGGACGCAGGTTCCTGCTTTAAAGACGCGACTTCTTAGCGAGACGCGATGTTTGGCCTGTTTGAGGGGACGCGGACTTTGGAGAGACGCATCTCTTGAAATGCAGACGCGATTTTCTGGGTGCATTTATGATGATGCTGACGGGGCATGTCCACCGAAGAGCCGCGTACTTTGGGGGCGCGCGCCTGTGCCATGTCATGATTACGCCGCCAGCTGGCCTGGGGAAACGGCGAGATTTCGCCTTTTGGCGCGCGGATCCCCCGGTTCATTAAATGAACTGCTCCACGTGTCAACTTCTGACTTGCGGCGGGGTCGCGACGCATGATCTTCCCTGTTCAAACAATGATTTGGCTCCACGCGTCAGGCAGCGATTCGCTGCAGCGTTTATTGGGCCAAACGCTGCGTATCTTCGCGAATCTCTGTGCCTATAAAAGGCAACAGTTAGAGAGATGTATCTTCTTCTCCGAACGAACGCATTCTCTGAAAAAAAGAACTTCCTTCTCTCCAACTATTCATCTCCTCGCTCGGATTTCTTGATCTTCAATGGCTCCCAAGACAAAACCGACTGCATCGACCTCAAGGGCGACCGTCGCCGAGGCTGAGAGAGATGCTTCCTCTGCGCAGGAGGGTGTTTTCCGAGGTAAAAATGTACCTTCGGTGTGGGTTCCGCCATTAAAACATGTTCATAGAACCCTAAGGACCTTTAACACAAGATCGTGTTTGATTCTCGGACGCTGTCCTTGAGATGATAACCGGGGCGCGGGCCTGATGATCCGACGCTGGTGAACTCTGCACTCTGGGTCCTTCACTTAGAATATTTCTAATTGTGAAGGTCTCTGGACGCGATTTGTAGAACGCGGATTTGATCCATGCGTTCTGTGCCGCATTTTGTGCCATCAGGCGCTGGCGTCCGAGTCCAAGCACTTTGAAATTTCACAAGTCTTGGTTTGCAGAACGCGGATTTGATCCTTGCGTTCTGTGTCTTCAACCGCCGATTTGTAGAATCTGGCGTTTGAGTCCAAGTACTTCGAATTTTCATAAGTCTTGGTTTGTAGAACGCAGCTTTGCAGGTCTGGACGCGGATTCGAAAAATTCCTGCGTCCAGTATCTCTTCTGCGTTTTGGTGCAAGTTCGCAGGTCTGGACACGAATGATAACTCCTGCGTCCAATGTCTCGGCTGCTGCGTTTTGAATTATGAACACTTAGCGTCTTCCCTTATTTTTGGCAAAGTATCTGACCAAGTGTCTTTTTCTTTTGCAGTGCCGCATGTTTCAGGTTCACTTGCCAAGATGCACCATTTTGGCCGCGTGGGTGGTGCCGACCGGGGCTTGACTTTGTGCAAAGAATGAGTGTCCCCGTGACTGCTGACCAGTTGCTGGATCGCAGGCTCTCTAATGTTAACAGGAGAACCTTCCGGGCACTTATGACCGATGCCGCGCTCAAAACGGATGATGGTGTCAGGTTGGAGAAGCCTGCCTTCTTCTTTGGGGATCATATCTATGATGATGGCCGTCGTGTGTCTGAGGGGACCTATAAATGGCTCCGTGAGATAAAGGGCGGAAGATTCTTTCTTCCAGACATGGAGAGGATGTTCCCGATGTCCTACTTTCAACACATGTCTGTTCCCCGAAAGATGGAATGGGACATTTCCCAGTATATCCCTGAGATCGCCCTTGGTGACTTTGGCCTCCAAAAGGTAGACCGCCATGATAGTCATGACGGGTCAGTTGTCGGACTGTTCCCTGCGTCGTCCAAGCCTGAAATCCCAATTGGAGAGATCCCGGAGCTTGCTACCACCTTCCTCAATTCCTTCATAGAAGCAGGGGTGACTATCCTGTCGACTTCCGTGCGTATGGATGGGTCCATTCTCCAGAGAATTACTGGTGGGGTAGGCTGGTGGGTTTTGTCCTTACCAATCTTGAGGAGCCGCTGAAGCGTGTGGGGCTGTACCCAGCAGTCAGGGCCGTGCAGTGGGGCGTCCCGATGAGTTCCCATAACTTCTTTGGGATTCTGGAGCGCTACAATCCTCGGACGGGGACATTCTTTACTCCGGTCGGAGAGATGGGCCTTGCCCTACACGAGTTGTATGAGGTCTCCGGGTTGTCGTCAGGGGATATTCCTTACGAGGAATTTGTTCCAACCACCAGGGAGCTGCGCCTTTTGGAAAAAGAATCTCCTCAAGTGTATGAGACCTACTGGGAGGTAATGTGCCATTTCTACATCTGCGGTCAGACAACTGCCTGGAGGTCAGGAGGCGTCAAGCAACTATCCTGGGCTGATTATCTGTTTAATAATGTCAGCAATAAAGATCTCCCAGTAATCCGACTAGCTCCTAGTTCTGGTGGGGAAGTTGAAGACAGGATCGACGCAGCTTCTGACAAGTTCTACACCACGGAGTCGAATGAGGACGGCTTCGACCCTGACTTGGTCTTTGAGAGCTTTCACCATCAAGCCCGGACCCCTATTTCTGATCAGGCGCTGTTGGCGGGCTTCCTGATGTTGTGGCTGAAGAGGTATGTGGTGCCCACGCTACCACATGAAGTTATTGTGGCAGATGTGGTGTACCCGGCGGTACTCTTGGCTCATGGCCACCCCATAGCCCTTCTTCCCGCCGTGGTGGCTGGTATTCAAAGCGGGCTGCGGGTGTTGACCAAGAGCTTCTGCGGACCCCCAAAGACTGCTAATTCTCGTGGGGAGCCGTATACCGACTCAGGGGAACCCGACGGTGAGGCACCCAACCCGCGAATTGAGCTGCCTTACACGTACCTCATGGCTTGGTACGTGATGCATTGCCCATCTCTAATGACGGCGGCGCGTGGGAGCGTGGATCATATCCCATTTGTGCAGCGGCTGGAACGTTCAGAGTGGCATGACACCTACCTGTATTACATTAGGAAGCGTCTTTCCTGTGCCGCCAATTACCAGCTCAACCGCTGCTTTCCAGAGGTTCAAGGTGCAGCCCCCGGGGAGCTGTTCACGGATGTCGCTGGGCGGGATGACTTCTCGCAATTGCCTGCTGGAGCCTTCTGGTGGTTGATCAATATACGACCAGGATATGTGCTGTTTCGCCAAGGAACTTCCTGCACTATCGAGCCGTATATGCCAAGTCGTTTTGCCCGACAATTTGGCTATGATCAGCTTTACGTCGGGAATCCCAATGCTCAACTTGCCTTTGACGGGAATCTGTTCGAAGGCGCTCGGGCTTGGTATTACAGTGTGGCTGGAGGACGGGAGCAACGTTCCATCTACCCGACGAGGCGCCTAAGTGCCGTATGAGCTTCAGCTTCTGTATTTGGTACTCCCAAGCCGGCCAGACGCCAGATCTTATTCCGGAGTCTTCATGTCTTGAGAGTATCAATGCCAGTCTCGAGGAGAGGTCTGAATCCAGTAAACGTACTAAACTCCTCGACCAGTACCTGAAAGCTCAGAGGGAGGTCGAGAAAACGATCGAGGAGGGAGCCCCCAGTAGTGAGGGCGGCACCGCGACCGGCAAGGGCAAAGCCGCAAGCGACGAGGGCGGAGCCACCAGCAATGAGAGTGGAGCCGCGACCGGCAAGGAGGTCGAAGCAATTGGCGAGGAAGCGTCGTCGACGCTCTGCTTCTGTAGTTGAGCCTGCCCCAAAGAAGGCTCGGAGGGACTTAACGGCTGAAGTCTCTCAATCCAGAGCTATCTCTGCTGGAGTTGAGGTTCCTCCTGAAGGTGTCCCTGTTAGGGTTGAGGAACCGCTGGAAGATGAAGATTTTCCAAGCTTGATCCGTGCTCCTAGGTCACGCAGCGAGACCGTGGAGGAAGGGGAGCTTGTTGAGCGCCCCTTATTGCTGGTGATGCTGAGTCACCGGAGATTGACATAATGGGCGAAGAGGATGTCGAGATTCCAGGAATCTCAACTCAGCCCGAATTTCCTCCTGCTCATGAAGGGAGAGAGAGAGACGAGGTACAGCAGCCGGGGTCTCCTAGCGTCTTTATTTCCAATCCTCGGGCAGTTGACCCTAGTCCTACCACTGGGGTGATTGGGGGTAAGGCTCCTGTTGCGGAGCTTCCTCGTGTGGCGCTATCGTCTTCTTCGTCATCGGGAGAAAGTGACTTTGAAGATAAAGTCGACTATGGCGATGAACCCGCTCTTCCTGATCAGGGCGGATTCTTTGACGTCTCGGAGGAGGAACAACATGAGGGTGAGCCCTCGATGGCGCATCGTCACTGGCGACAATTGCTCCCACTGACGGTATTCTTTTCTCCTTCTGTTTAATTCTCTTTTTCATGTTGAAGAGGATGTTCTAACATTCTTCTTTTGTACTGCAGGGTCAGCTGGAGGTACCGGGGCTCAGCCCGAGGGAGTTGAGGCTTCGGTTGCCGAGACAACCTCAGTGGGGGCAGCTGTTGAAGTTGGGGAGCCTTCCCCTTTGCCAGGAGGGGAAACAACCATTGAGGCTGAGGAGGCTCTCACTCCGCCGGTGGAGAAGGCTACTGCTGAAGCTGGGGAGACTCCCATCTACAGGACTCGACGCCTCTGGACCTCGAACCTAGTAAGTAAGGCAGCTCTGACTGAGGGGGCTCAGGTGGGGAGTCTGACGATCAGCACCCTTCCAGAAGGCCACACAGCTCAATCCTCGGTGGAAGTTTCTGAAGAGGTTGTGCTTACAGCTCCTTCCTTGGTCGTGGAAGCTCCTGCAGAGGCAGCGCTCCAGGAAGCGCCAGGGGTAGTCTTGCTCTTGCCACATCGACGGCCGGCACGGCTCTCGTGCGAGAAGACCCGCCCTATATCCCTTATCCCGTGACAGAAAAAGGGTCGGGAAGCTTCTTAGGTGGTGAAGACATGGGGGAGCTGGCACGTCAGATGGTGCAACAATTCTTCTCCTCGATGGGATCATGTATTGATCTCATCTTCCGTGGACACAGCACCTTCCAGTTCGCCCAGAGGCTTCTTAAAATATGGCCGTGAGCGTCGAATTGGCGGGAGGCCCTTCACTTGCCAGGGCATGCCTGCAGGTGGTAGAGCAACTTGGAGATAACCTGCGGGAGCTGGAATCTTTGGAAGATGCTGGTTCCTCCGGTGAGGCCCAGGCCATCCTGACTAGGCTCCTAGCTGCTCAGGAACGGGGAGCGACAGGAGGCGGAGGCGCAGATCACTGCCGAGGTCCGTGACCTTGAATATTCCAAGGCTGAATTTCAAAAATTAGCCGGAGATTCGAGGGAATCTGAGCTCAGTGTGCAGAGCACGGAGCAGGTCATCCTCAGACTCGGGACATTATCGCCAAGGCGGAAGCTGTTCTTGCGCTAAATGGAGAAACTTGTTTCCCTCAAAAAGGAGCTTGAGGAGCAACGGGCTGCTACGGCGCGTGCTGAAGAGAGTCTATCCCTGCAATCTTCCAGGGTGGAATCTCTGCGGATGCAGCTGGCTGCCAGAAGTTTCTTATCTGAGACGGAGCTGCGGGACCGGGCTATCATGGAGGCTGAGAGGACGCGCCAGCATGAGATTCACCGCCTTAGGGAACAAATCCGTTCCTTGGCGAGCCAGGACATTTAGCCTTCTTTTCTTCTTCTTTTTTTTTGTAAAGAAAAGGGACACTCTATTTATTAAGAGTGTTTGTATCCACTTCTATCATTTTTTGATATAATAGAAGTTTTCTTTAAAGCTTTTGTCCCAATTTCTTTGTCCTGTTGTGGATGAGTCCAACTCTTGATCACTAGTTGTGATTACTGAACTTAGGTAGGGCTAAGTTCCTTTAATGAGACGCGGTCTTGGCGAGACGCGGCATTAATCCCACAGGGTGAGACGCGGTCATCAGTCTACCGGAACTTAGATTTCACTAAGTCCTTTTACTGAGACGCAGCGTCAATCATAAAGTGAGACGCGGTCATCATTTCATAAGAACTTAGATTCTACTAAGTCCTTTTGATGAGACGCGGCGTCAATCACAAATCGGGAACGCGGTCTTCTTGATGAGATGCGACGTCAATCAAAAGATGAGACGCGGCATTGATCCGTAAAGTAAGACGCGGCTGTCAGTCCCTGAGACGCAGCGTCAATCACAAGGTGAGACGCAAGCTCTGAATAACGCGGATCTGCTTCTGCGAAGAAGGAAGCGGATCAGGCAGACGCGGGAGACGCAGCCTTGTGCCTTTCCCTTAATTCAAAAAAATGGATTAAGTGCTCTCTGAGGGGACGCGACTTTGACTCGCGCGGGGCATCTTTCTGGGACGCGGATGTGTGGATAGTTCTTCAATCCGCGTCTGAGTGTAAACTCCCAGGCGTTACATACAGCCTTGTCATAGGGATTTGGTGTGATCTTTAAATATCCGATGCGGATTTTCCGCTTTGTTTCCCGAAGCAGTTGTCCACGCGTCGGCTGCTGATTGGGCTTGAGTATTGATTCTCTTAAACGAGAAATCAGTGCGGGCGGGTTGGAGATCAGCGCCAGCGGCGATTCTCGAAGCAGCGTTACACGCGTCCGGCCCTTAGGATCTTGGCAGTTGTGCAGTTATTAATGCCGGCGGTTCAGATTACGGGGCCATTAATCGCTATTATCAGGAGTTGCCTATAAATAGGGCGCCCCTTCTCCCTTCAATCCTGCCTTCGGACTATTTTGTTTTTTGAAAGAGAGAGCGCTTTGAGAAGCTTCATCTTCCTCAGCGAATTGTCTCCATGGATGAGGAAGGCTCTGAAGATGACCCAGGGCTTTTAAGCTCCTGTTTGGTCTCTTTAGGAGAAAACAACTCTTTGCCTTGTGACCGCGTTTGCGTCCTGGTGCAGAGATTACAACTCTTGATAGAGGTCTCCACGGGTATGCCGTTCGTTTCACCATGACAATTTAGATTTACCATGGCCTGTACCTTGGCTTCATGTCATCTGGACCCCCTCATGAAGTCTGCATTGGTGCACTCCTTCTGGAATTTGTACCATAGACTGAACTTCTCCGGACGCGCGTGCAGGAATCTTTGGCACTTGGCGTTGGCGCGTTTTATGGCTTATGCCTTAGCGCATTTCATGGCCAATGCCTTGGACAAATTCCAAAAAAAAGGTTTCAGACCCGCACCTTGCAACTCCTGTTCATGGAGATGGCAATTTTCGGTATCTGTGCCTTTTCGGCGTTTGTGCTCTTTGACCTAGGCGCAGAATGGGACCGCGTTTGATTCGCGTTTGTCTCTGCTGACGCACAGTTTGGCTTGCTGCGCGTGTCATTCCTGCGTCTTGGCAGACTGCATGGATCATTCCCGCGTTGGCTGATTGCGCGGATCATTCCCGCGTCGCCTCTGCTGACTCAGTTTTTCTCTGTTTACACTAAGTTGCAGATTGTTCTTATTCTCTCTTTTGTTCCTTGCAGGTTTGCTGGGCTCTTGGAAGAATACTTCGGTCGGCGAACTCGTTCAACGTTCACCTATGAGAGAATATATTATGGGTCCTCGTCACCTATAAGAGAGTATATACATCTCTGACGAGGACCCGACCCTCGCCAAGGTCTCTTCAGATCTGGTGCAAGAGACGGATAGGCTGAGTATCGGCGAGAGGTGGTCCGGCGGTTGCGGTGGCGGAGGGATCCTCTTCCTCTCCCTACCCCAGAAGTGACATCGAGGGACAGTCCGTTGGATGGCCTGCTGGGGAAAGGGAGGATGGTGATGAATGCAGGACTCTCTGCTGCCGCTGGACCGAATGGAGGGTGGCATCCTTTGTGATGACTCCGAAACTTCTGCTCTCAACCCAAGAGTGACTCCATGTTTGTTGGATGGTCTACTAGGGAAAGAGGCGCGCCTGAACGAAGGGTTGCAGGACCTTCTCGTTGCCACCGGACCTCAAGAACACCATTGCTCTCGGCTTGGTCAGCTAGGGCGCTTTCGAAGTTGGCGTCATGCATCAAAGTGCAACCGGTTCCAATTGTGCACCTGGGATCAGATGCAGTTTCAAGGAGTGAGTACGGCCTCAGAGAGAGAGAGGGACTTCTTTGTACTCCTTAATTGTAACACTCAATCTTATTGTATAAGAGAGCGTTTTGTATCACTTTCATGTGTTTGGATATGAATAAAAGTGACACTTTTCTTTTTGCCTCTTCTGTTGTCTTGAACGTTTTGTTTTAGAAGCAAAAGAATGATTTGGTGGACCTGCCACTTTATAAAAGAAAGTGACAGGTGGAGTGCGTACCCCCAGAGAAGGTGAACTTTTATCAAGGATTTGGGATTAACTTGATTTAAGATCAGCTGGGGATTTTGATGGAAGCATTGTTTATGGTGTAATGTTAACCAACACTGCCTCCAAAATGAATTTGATACTCGGTTGGGGAGAATATCAAATGAAACTAGATTCGTGGGGAATCTAGTAGGATTTTTAACGTTAGAGGTGTGATATTAACTTAACGGTTTAGAAGTAGTCTTGTCAGAAGTGTAATGTTAACTTGACAAGGATGTGAGTTAGAGGTGTGATATTAACCTAACTCATCAGCATCTCAGTTTTATTTGGGAAAACTGAGGGTGTCACTGTCATAGGTGTGATGTTTAACTTAACAGTGATAGAAATGCTAGAGGTGTAATGTTGAACTTGGCATTAGTCGTCTCGGCTTAAAGAAGTCAAGGAAAGGTCATCGCCATAGGTATATTGTTGAACTTAGCAATGACTGGATGCTAGAAGTGTAGTGTTAACTTGGCATCGTCCATTTCAGCTTATATGGAAGTCTGAAGAAAGGTGACTATCAGAGGTGTGATATTAACTTGACAGGCACTCGATGTACTGCTTAGAGGTGTAATGTTAACTTAAACATTGTTGTCAGAGGTGTGATATTAACTTGACAAGAATTTGCTTGCGATAGGAGTAATTTGAGGACCTGTCATTCTATTGATGAGAATTGACAAGTGGAATTTGAGGTGCCAGAGGTATAGTGTTAACTTGGCAAATTTGAGAGTTTGTTACTCTATGCAGAGTTAACAAGCCAGGTTTGTACTCGACAAAGAGTACTCATTACCAGAGGTATAGTGTTTAAACATGGTAATGATTGCATTTTGTGGTCCTACCATTCTATGGGTGAGAATTGGTAAGGGATTTTTGGAGGGAAGAATGGAATCAAGTCCACTTAGGATTTTAGCAAACCCTCAGCTATCAACGGGTTTGTCATGCCTTTACCAACTACCGTTTGAGTTGGGCTAGCCATGCTATTCCCCTCAGCATGATGAGTTGTCGAAGACTTTTGTTGGGACTTAAAAAGCCAACATTTTCCCCTATCCTTAGCCGTCAAGGGCGTCGGATGTTTGATCAGAGGTGTATTTTTAACTTGATCGGTGGAAGAATGCCATCTAGGGATAGTATTTCTTCAGGAATTTGCCATTGATTGGCATCATGAGTGTATCGCCATTTGAGGTTATGAGGCGATACGATCCATTTGAGTAGACTGACTCTACCACAAATGGTCCTTCCATTTGGGTTGGAATTTTCCTTTCGTCTTGTGTGTCATGACCATGGGTCTTCGGACGGTTAAGACGAGGTCGCCTTTCCTGAAAGTTCGCGATTTGACTTCTTGTTGAAGGCTCTGGTGATACGAGCTTGGTAAAGCTCGATTTGTTGTTGGGCCTGCAGACGCTTGTCGTCCAAGGCTTCCAATTCTTGGAGTCGCTGTCGATGCTTCTCTCTGTTGTCATTTTCCGCTGTCAAGGCGACGCGAAGAGATGGAATTGGATTTCCAGTGGAAGGACGGCTTCGCATCCGTACACCAAGGAAAATGGCGTGGCTTTAGTTGGGGTTCGCACAGTCGTGCGATAGGCCCATAAGCATTCGCCCAACTTATCGTCCCAGTCTCGTTGACTTTTCGAACGAATTTCTTTGAGAAGCTTGCCAATAGTCTTATTGAAAGCTTCTGCGAGGCCGTTAGCGGGCGGATAGTATGCCGTTGATGACACACTCTGGATTCTGAACTTGGCGCAGAATCTCTGAAAAGCCAGGCTGATGAACTGGGGTCCATTGTCATGGACAATCCGCCGAGGCACACCGAAGCGGTAAATAACGTGATGTTTCACGAACTTGATCACGTTAGAAGATTTCACCTCTTTCAAAGGGATAGCTTCGGCCCACTTTGAGAAGTAATCGGTTATCGCTAGGATGAACCGATGTCCCTTTGATGATGGTGGGCTGATAGGAAACCACGTCCATCCCCCACATTTCGAACGGCAGGTAGAGGTCGTAGAGTGGAGGTATCTGGTGCTTGATGGATGAAGTCGCCATGTATTTGACAGGCGGTGACATCTTTTGGCATAGGCAACAGCATCGGCAACCATCTGGGGCCAGTAGTAACCCAATCTTTGGAGTCGGTTTGCCAGCTTCGGGCCAGGTGATGAGCTCCACACGTACCATCGTGGGCTTCTTTCAACACTTCGTGGGCTTCTTTTGATGAGAGGCACGGAGCAGGATCCCATCATGCGATCTACGATACAATGTTCGCGAAATCGCATGTAGTAGAATAGAATTTGGAGGCTTTCTTCGGATGGCAGCCGCCTCCCGGTGTCTTCGGGCAAGATGCAGTATAAGACAAAATCAATGTAGGGGAATCGCCAGTCTTTAAGCTCTGGATCGGTCGACACTTCAAGTGTTTCCTTCCCGACGATCTCCCGTTGACCTCTGGTAGTCTCCGAGGGGACTTTTTTGGGCAGTATAGGTCGTGGCTATAGACGAATACCTTCTCCATTGCTCCAGCTGGAAGAGCTAAGGAGGCAGCAAGGGATGCAAGTGCATCTGCATGCGCATTTTGCTTGCGCGGTACATGGTCGATGTAGAAGTTGAAAACCTCTCGGCCATGTGGATTGTCGCGTTGTAGTAGGGTACTAGATCTATGCCTGACCTCATACTCTCCGCGAACTTGGCTGATGATGAGTTTAGAATCACCGTATGCCTCGAGAGTTTTAACGCCAATCATCGGCGAATTGCATCCAATCAAAAGAGCGTTGTATTCCGCCACATTGTTGGAACAGGGCTCGGTTAACGAGATAGCTCGGGGAATCACGTAATTTTGTGGGGAGACGAGTTACCACTCCTACCCACGCTACTGTGTGTGTCCCTTCGAGCTTGCCCTTGATGCACCGTCGAAGAAAAGGTTGCCATACTTGACTTTCGAACGACGTCTGAGCTAGGCAGACTTCGGCGACCTCATCTGGGAGATCCTCGTAGAGTTTGGCTGCCCTGGGATCTGGGTGTTCAGCTAGGAAGTCCGCCACCGCTGTCCTTTAATGGCTTTTTGTGGCAGAAAATGCATCTCATATTGTGATAGCAATATGGCCCCATTTTGCCAGCCGGCCATTTAGTGAAGAAGGCTTTGTCATAAGTAACTCAGGGGTTTGACTTTGGATATGACATTTATGGTTTGGCCCACCAGATAGTAGTGTCGCATTTTCTGAATGGCGAACACCAGTGCCAAACATTCCTTCTCGATCGGGTTATAACGATGTTCGGTCCGATCATCGTTCTACTTAGGTAGTAGATTGCTTGTTCTCGCCTCTGTTCATCATTCTGAGCTAGTAGAGCTCCCAAAGAATGATCCATTGATCGGACGTACACCAGGAAAAGGCTTCCGGATACCGGACGCCAGGACTGGTGGTTGGGTGAGGTAGTGCTTGATCTCCTCAAATGCTTGCTGGCAAGCGTCGTCCCAAATGAACGAAACGCCCTTCTTCATCAGCTTAGCGAAGGGTTGGCATCTCCCGAGAGATTTGAAATGAATCTGCGGATGTATGCCAATCGTCCTTGTAATCCTCTGAGCTCCTTGAGGTTCTGGGGGGTTGCATCTCTTGGATAGCACGGACTTTCTCCGGATCCAAATGGATTCCTGTGGAAGTCACAAACAAACCCTAGGAATTTGCCACTGGCTACACCCAGGAAGGACTTGGTGGGGTTCATCTTCAATTGATGAGCCGCATGATGTCGAAGACCACCCTCAGGTCTGCTATGTGATCACCTTTAGTGCGGCTTTTCACCGCGATGTCGTCGACATAACATTCCACCGTTTTGCGTATCTGCCGATGGAAAATGGCATTCATGGCCCTTTGGTAGGTTGCCCCGCATTTTCAAACCGAAGGGCATGACGGATTGTAGCAATAACCCTAGAGGTGTCCTGAAGGAGGTGTGCTTTTCGTCGGGGATACATCTTGATTTGATTATATCCTGAGAACCCGTCCATAAAGGACATTCGCTCGAATCCACAAGTATGTTCAATCATGACATCTGTGATTGGCAATGGGAATTCGTCTTTGGGGCAGGCCTCGTTTAGATCACGGAAGTCAATGCAAATCCGGATCTTTCCCGTTCTTCTTGGCGACGGGGACGATGTTGGCTACCCAATCGGGATGCTGTTCCTCCCTGATAAAGCCGGAGTCAATAAGCTTCCTGACTTCTGATTGGATTGCCTCCATTATCTCTGGACGGAACCGTCGCTGCTGTTGTTTAACAGGCTTCATGTCCGGATTGATGTTGAGGCGATGCATAGCACTTGAGGATCAAGTCCAGGCATGTCCTCATAATTCCAGGCGAAGACATCTATATATCTGTACAAGAGATATTAAATCCTTCTTCTCTGGAGGCGACAGGCCGTTACTTATGAAGATGGGTTTAGGATTGTCTTCATCTCCTAGGTTGACTTGAACAACCTTGTCTTCTGTGGGTGGCTCACGCTGTTCAAAGCGGATGTCCCAAAGAGCATTCAAATGTCTGATCCAAGGGTCTGTATCAGATTGGATCATTTCTTCATCTTTATCCTCCATATGGCTTGTCGAAACCATGTTTACTGAAAGCCCTTTGAAGATGTTGCCGACACTGACATCTGATTCCCATGACGACGTGTCTGATGAGCAGTCATGGCTTGACAGTCTCTCCGAATCAGAGGCTGATGGCACTGGAGTTGATATATAGCCAACCCCCGGCGCGTCCGATGATAGTAATCAGGGGTTTTCCCTTTCGGTACAAAGGATCGAAGCAGTGTTCTTCTTCCTTTTCTGAAGTTCAACCCAGGCCTGTTGGTTAGATCATACCCATGCGCTTCATCATCTTGAGCGTTCTCGGTTCATAATGATCGAACTGAGGGGATTCATCCTCACCTTCCGATTCTCGTGGGGCATTGGTTCAGACGCGATTCGCCCAAAAAATATTGGTCTTTGGCCTTTTCGTCTGGCTGGAATATGAATACAGACTCTTGCGCGTCACCATTATCTTGTATGTCCCGAAGGATGATTTCACCGGTACATGCAAAGATGTCAAAGCATCTATTGCCGACCAGAGGTCATCGTCCACGTCGGTAGTGGTATCCGACGGTATTGAATCGGAAACATACACAGGAAAATACGCAAAGTCTAAATCTTCATTAATGTACCAACCACCCGCATCGTCGGTGTGGTACAACATCGAGCTTATTAGTGCTCTTTACAATGGGCTCCAACTCCCACAGGCACTCTTCTTTCTCAGGCTCAATGTCAGCTTCATTACCAGAGTCTGGCTCCTCTGGTTGTGGGGTTTCATTAGTCTCCTCCGGATCCTGATATAAGAGGGAGTCCGTGAAATAATTTTCAACCCCTTTAAACGGATGCCTTTCGGCAATCAACGTTTGGACCTGTCCACTCTCGTCAATGTATTTCATGACTTGGTGGAGAGTAGAGGGAACGATGGAATTGCGTGAATCCATGGCCGTCCCAGCAACAGGTTGTAGGAAGTGTCTGCGTCAATGACGTAACACGTCACTTCTGACTTGAGGCTCCTGATCTGGCATTTGAGCTTGATCTTCCCATTGGGCGGGAGCTGTTGGCATTGAACCCGTAAATAGTCGTCTGGGTAGGGCTCAGACGATGGGTAGGAATGCTAGAAATTGCATGACCCGGCGAGGTATGATACTCAGCGCGGAACCCTGGGTCTACCTGGATGCGGTTCACCGGATGACCCAATATACCCCTGTGAAGTATAGGGGTCGGTCATGCTTCCCTTTAACCTGCATGTCATCTGTTGTGAAGGTGATGCAGGGAGCATTTGGGGAGGCGTGGAGGCAATCCTCTAATTCCTCCCTTGGCACACGAGTCATGAAGACCTCAGCATTGGCCAAAAGCTTCTTGTAGAGCCTCTCTGGTTGACTTTGATAGCCTCAGGAGCTCATACAAGGTAATGCGTGCCGGGATGTTGGCTAATTGAGCCAAGACATCAAAACTGTAAGGTGTCGAGGATCCTTCCGTTACACCTTTCGCAAGAACTCGAGAAAACCGAGTTTCTTTCTGCTTCTCCCCAGGTGTTTAGAGGAGGGCTTGGCTGGTCCACGGCTGGTTGCGGAGAAGCCGCTGCTGTCTCGCCGTACTGCCTCAAGTATGCCTGTCCTGAACGGGTCCCCAGCCGTAGGGTGGCTGGGCTCTGCGGCCAGGACTATTGTTCCTCTTCTGAGTCAGTCAGCGAGGGAACATCAGTGTCCGTTTCTCGAGAGGAGGCGCATATCACATGGCAAGATGAAGCCTTCCTTTGCCTTTGGACTTCCTGTTGGTCACAGTCGTCCATTGTTGCTCGTCGACGAGGTCAGGGTGGACCCACATGATTTCCCCTCGAGGTGTAGGGACGGGTACCAACCTTTCTCCTGCTGCTGATGAGGGTCTGTGTTGACCACCCTCAGTTCTCCTTTCGGGACAGAGATCACCCCCACGGGTGTCGGGGGTCGTGTCCCAAACTGGAGAATCGACGTCATGTTGGCCGTCATCTTCTTCTGCTCTGGTCGGAGTTTTAATACCTCCGCGTCAATCAGAGCTTGAAGGATGTCCTTAAAGACGTAGCAGCTTTTGGTAGGATGACCAAGCATCCTGTGGTATAAGCAGTAGGTGGGATTGTCGGTCTTGCCGACTTCCTCGGGCGCCTAATTTCAGGGAGCTTCAGTCGATGCTCTTGTGATGGTAGCTTGAAGAGCGAATCGACGTGTTCCTCCTTGAAAGAATACTGCTTGTTGGGGCGGCTGGCTTGAAGAGCCACTGCCCTGCCTGTTTGAGGTTTGGTGGGAGATTTGGTCTCCGTCGCCAAATTATCCTTCCGCTTGTCTGGAGGGAGGTGTCTGGTGCACGCCTTGTCGACCTCTCTGGCCTGGGCTTGCCTTCTTCCGCTCTGACGCGGGCGACAATCTCCTCAGCTGTTCACCTTGCTGGACTAATTGTTTCCAGGTGCGGTTCAGAAACTCCTATTTGAGCAAGGAGTGAGGTTTGGAGATTATGGCGACATGTTTCCACCAGGGTGGCCTGGGTCATGCCGCTTGGACATCGGAGTGCCATGTTCCGAAATCTTTCTACGAAAGACTTGACGGACTCTCCCTTTCGCTGTTTTGTAGCTAAAAGGGTAGGCATTGTGACCTCCGAATCATCTTCGAAGAAGCGTGTTAGAAACAGCTTCTCCAAGTCGCCCCAGTTCTTGATGGAACCTTCCGGGAGCTTCATGAACCATTCAAAGGCCAACCCTTTCAGGGTGCCGATGAACAGTCGCGCCAGGATGGCATCGTTATCTACCCCATTCCCGGTCTGGGATTTGAAGTAGTAGATGTGCTGGTTGGGTGACCCCTTCCCGTCGAATGCTTGGAGGGTTGGAGCCTTGAACTTAGGAGGGTATGGAACTAAGTCCCACTCAGCCGGATAGGGCCGGACCACTCCTGCTTCTTGGAGGCCTTTACGGTTGGTAAGGGCCTCGAGGTGCTGCTCCAGTTGACTCATTCTTTTAGGATGAGCCTTTCCCGGGTCTGGGTCGCTTCTTGCCTGCGACGAGGGCTTGGACACATCCGAGGTAGATCGCCGTGTCTCGTCAGAAGATTCAGAGGGTGGGCTTCCTCCCTTCTCCCTTTCCCCTTCGGTCGTCTAGGAGGAGATCTCGCTCTTTCTTCAAGCAATTCTCAAGCATATGCTTGAGGGAGTCAATGGATCTCTGTTGAGAGGCGATTATATCCATCTGGTGCTTCTGCGTCTGCTCTAAACGCCTGGTCGTCTCTCAGGAGTGTCGGCCATGTAGGCGGAAGCCTCCTTCTCGACGGAAGAGTTTGAAGCCTGCGACTCCACTATAGCGGAGTGAGAACCACCCATTCTAATGCAGCGGGCTAAGGCATTATAGTCAATTGGGGGAATGGCCCCTGTCCGGGTGCGAGTGTGTTGATACACCCCCTCCGGTTCAGAGTCAGATTCCTCTGAGTTGACCATTAGTTGTTTTCCCTTGCTTCTGCTAGTCATGTTTGCAGTAAGCTCCGGGTATTCAACATCTGAGAAGGTTCTCCTCCTGTGGGAGCGTCTTCTCTTGGCTGACGGGGAATCAGGGTCAGCTGTCTAATTAAAGACGGCTGGTGCACGCCTGACTCGCAATGGCATCCAGAGAGCATCTGGATGAGCTGTGACAGCAGCATGGAGAAGTGGTCTGATTGGCACTCCTTTTCCTTGTCAAATAATCCCTCAAATCTGTGGGAGGGGGATTAAAGAGACTGGTCTCGCAACGTGGACGACGGGAGACAGTCATGTGCTGTTCAGCCTGGACACCGGTTTCAGAAACGCGGCCGTTGCGTCGCGGCTGCGTCACGCGCATCTGGCGTCTCTGTTGATATGAGACGCGACTTTCGCGTTGCTGTCTGCTGCGTTGGAGCAGAGAGACTTGGGAGAGAGTGGGCTGCTGGGCCCCACGCCTATGGGCGCGTGCTTCCTGCGTTTGACAAGACGCAGAAGCTTGCTTTGGCGTGTGGCAAGTTGGTCTCCAGAAGGCCCAACTTGGGGAGTCTCGCGTTTGGGTCGTCAAACGCGGATCTCTCGCACTGGACGAGGTGCGGGCAAGGCATCGGATCGTACGCTGCGTTCAACCCCAGTCAGAAAACCAATGGTTCCGACCGAGTGTTGACGCGCGCGTCTTCTCTGTCGACGCTCGGCATTCCGATTGCGCCGTGGAGGAAGAGAGAAGCCAACAACTTCCTGGTTTGTAGAACCAGGGGTGTTTGCCACGCGGGTCTCCTGAGAGACGCTGACGCGAGCGTTATGTGCGACACGGTCGATCGCACCAGTAGATGTGCCGGGGACCACGCGGGCCTTCAGAGAGGCGTTGGCGCGTGTGTTCTGCGCGACGCGGTTGATCGCAGCAGAGGAGTCTGAGGTTACGCGGGCCTTCTGGGAGGCGTCGGAGCGTGAACCAGACTTGGCACAGTGGGCAGCAGGAGCACCCGACAGAGCCTCAGATTGGGCTTCAGGGGGCTGTCCACTTGAGACCCTGCGGCAGACGCGGGTCTTTGGGCTCTTGGAGCCAGAAGAGAGGAACTCTTCATACTTCGCCTGGTCGAACTCGACGACGAGGGATTCGACCATTTTCCCCTTACGGAGAACGTCATCTTGCACCACGGTGCGCTCGTCAGTAACGAAGGTAGTCCCCAGCGGAGTCGCCATCTCTTGTACGGGGCCGGAAAATTTGGTGGTCGGAGAAAGTGGTTTTAGCTGTAAAAGATTTCCTTGATTCAAGCGAAACGATTACAACCAAAAGAACTACTCTTCCCTCTTTCCAGTTACAAGGGAGGGAGGATGTCTGAATCTTCCTTTGTTTAAGGCTGGGTTCTTCGTGTGGCGATGGAGAGTGAATCTTGTTCTCCGTTGACCAGATGACCGTCCTGGACCGTCGGGGGTCTTCTCTTCGGTCGGTAGAAAGAGTAACTCAGCTCCGTCTACCAAAACTCTCAAAGAGGAGGTAGGCGAAGAGCGGCTAGTACTCAGTAAGCTCGCTGAAGAGTCGTGCTTCTCTCTTGATGATCCTCCTGCCTGGATTCGATCGATTTTTGATGATGCCTTATCTCAAAGCTCTCTCTCTTCAAAACTCCAATCTTCTGCCCAAGCTTCGATCTTCTCAAAGTTCTCTCCCTTCTCCAAAAGCTCCGATCCCCTCTTCATAGCAAACAAGGCTATTTATAGGGATCTCAGGGGTGAAGGTGCCTCCTGAAAACGCTCCCGAATGAGGGGCCACTACCCGCTACATGCGCGGTGACTGGCCCCGCAATCAGGGCAGTTGCAACTGAGACGCGGGCGTTGGGCCAAACGCGCCTTGAAGTTTGAGACGCGGGCGTCGAGCCAAACGCGCCTTGAGACGCGGGCTTCGGGCCTTCACGTCTGGATGCTGAGGCGCGGGCGTCGGGCCGATGCGCCTGAGACGCGGGCTTCGGGCCGACGCGTCTTGATGCTGAGACGCAGGCTTCGGGCCGACGCGTCTGAACGTTGAGACGCGGGTGTAGAGCCAACGCGTCTTAATGCTGAGACGCGAGCATCGATTTCTCGCGTCTAGAGCTTGAGACTCTGCTTCCTTAATGGCTTGTCTGTTTAGTCATTTTTAGACAGCCTACAACGGTCCTTCCCATCTGGGCTGAAATTTGCCTTTGGTTTGTGCGTTATGATCATCGGTCTTCTGACGGCTAAAACCAAAATCTCCTTTCTGGAAGACTCTTTGCTTAACCTTCTTATTGAAGGCTTTTGAGATCCGGGCTTGATACAACTCAATGTGTTGCTGAGCTTGTAACCGCTTCTCATCTAGGGCTTCGAGCTCCTGAGTCGCAATCGATCTATCCTCCTGTTATCTTAGTCATCAAGAGACTCGTAATGACGGCATCTGGATTCTAACAATATGACTGCTTTTGTACTCGTATACCAGGGAAAAAGGTATATTACCTGTCGGGGTCCGAATTGTGGTTCGGTAGGCCCAAGGACATCACTAAGCTTCTCATCCCAGTCTCGCTTATTTGAGGAAACAAACTTTTTGAGTAGCTTAATAATATCTTGTTGAATACTTCCACCAAGCCGTTAGCGACGGGATTATAAGCAGTTAAAGCCACATACTGAATTTGGTATTTATCACAGAAACGATAGAATACCTGGCTTACAAATTGGAGATAGTTATCATGGATGATCCACCTAGAGACACCAAATCGATGGATGATATGGTATTGATGAAATTAATCACGTTAGAAGTTTTAACTTCCACCAGTGGTATAGCTTCTGCCCACTTTGAAAAGTAATCGATTATTGCTAAGATAAACTGGTGATCTCTCGTTGAGAAGGGGCTGATCGGGCCTACGACATCATTCCCCATGCTTCAAATGGCCATGAAGTAACAGTTAGATGAAGCAACTCTGGAGGCTGATGTATGAAGTCCGCATGGATTTGGCAGGCCTTACACCTCCATGCATATTGGGTGGCATCGACTATCATGGTTGGCCAATAATATCCAAGCTTGTGCAATCAGTCCTTAAGTTTTGGACCTGGCTGATGAGCTTCGTATATGCCGTCGTGCGCTTCTTTGAGCACTTTCTGTGCTTGTAAATTAGAAAGGCAACGAGGAGGATACCGTCGTATGAACGACGGTAAAGTGTCTTCAGAGTTGGATCATAGTAAAAGCGGAGAGACCTTCGCCTGATAGATGCCGCTTCTTTAGGGTTATCCGGCAGCAAACCATACAAAGCATAGTCGATGAGGGAAAATTGCCAATCTCTCGGTTCAAGATCTGTCGAGATATTATACACCTCTTTGGTTCTAACATATGTTTAGAGCAGACAAGGTGTCGAGTCGCCACTTTAAGGTGATACTTAGTGTCGACTGGCAGGCTAACGTTGTTGCTAATGCAGCCAGAGCATCAGTCCTAGTGTTCTGGGATCGAGACATGTAACTGATGTAAAAGCCATCAAATAAATAGCCGTTTCGATGACTGCGTGATAATAAGGTATCAATCTTTGTGACGGACCTCATATTCATATTTAATCTAATTGACAATCAGTTTTGAATCGCCATAAGCTTCAAGGCAGTGTACCCCCATTTTATGAGCGAGCTGAAGGCCAATTAGTAGAGCATTGTATTCTGCCACATTGTGGAGCATGATCCCGTCAGAGAAAATGCTCTAGGAAGGACATGATTTTGTGGAGAGATAAACACAACCCCCACACGTAATGATCTTACCTTTAGGGCCAATTTGTGATGCTCCATCGAAGAACATCTGCCAAACTTCATCCTCTGAAGTTATATTGGATTCGAAAAACTTCATCTAGAATATCTTCATGAAGTTTTGAGCTTCCAGAACCGGATGAATAGCCAAGAACTCTGCAAGTGCCTGGCCTTTAACTGCCTTCTGAGGGACAAAGAGCATGTCGTACTGAGAAAAGGAGGGCCCATTTAGCTGTAAGTCATCTAGAGGGGGTGTGAATAGGTGATGGCTAATCTAATGGTCACTTAATGCGGAATTAAAAATAATTTAATGCAAACTAAAACTTCTTACACTAAACACTAAGTATAAACATAAGAGTGTAGCCGGATTCCCCGTGAAGGGCTCTGGACTAACTCCTCAAGATTCCTCTAAATAAGAGTTGAGGTGCCGCGTTGCTCTCTTGGTTAAATACAAGTGTTAGCAAACAATCCCCAAGCATATAACAATTAAGCACAATATGATATTCAAGCATATAAAGATGAACACATATAAGCATGCAAGATATAAACAAGTAAGAGATAGAGAGAGCAATCGCAAACACGAGATATTTGGTTCGAGGTTCGAGCACACTTGCTCTACGTCCTCGCCTTCAACACTATGAAGGGTTTCCACTAAAATCGATCCCACCGGATCACTCAGTGCCGCAACACCTACAAGGCGAGTTCACACTTGAACTCCTTGGACTCTCTAGTCCCGTACACACGCAAGCCCACAAGTTCGTCGAGGCCGCACCTCAAACACCGAGTTCACACACGAACTCGAAACACGCGAACCCGCAAGTCCGCCTCCTCATAGTATAAGAAAAGAACTTTGGTGATCACAACACTTTGATCACCTAAAATCCTCTCACAACAAATCCCTATAGGTAGATATAGCAATGGATGGCTCAAGTGTTATGTGAGAAAACCAGGATTGAAATGGCGGAGGAAAACTCAAGAAAATCACTTTTAAAACACTCTTGATAAACTCCCCTTTTGATTGAAAATATTTGGCTCTAATATAAGTGGAGAAAACCTCTTGAAAGAGTAAGAAAAACTGGTGTAAAAATCTACTTAAAATCTTGTTTAAAACAGCCCCCAAAAACCCAAATTATAGGGCTAGAAAAACTAGCCGTTGGGAGCGAGACTGGCCTGTCGGTCGACCGCCCGGTCGACCGACCAATGGTCAGAATTCTGACCATTGAGCCAGCGGTCGACCGGCCGGTCGACCGAGGCCCTGGAACAGAGAGCAGAGCTCTCTGCCGGTCGACTGGCCTTGTCGACCAGGGCTTTCCAGAGAGCAGAAGCTCTCTGCGGTCGACCGGGTCGGTCGACCGGCCCTCCAGCCAGAACTGGCGTGCACGTCTGTGCACGTCGGTCGACCGACTCGGTCGACCGACTTCAAGCACGGTCGACCGGTCCGGTCGACCGGTAGAAGCCAGAACAGACTTTTTAAAGGGATTAAAAACTTGGTATTTTTCTTTAGATAAAATCCCATAAAATCATGAAAAATCTACAAAAATAGTTTTATCATTATACTTTGATAATCAAACATGCTTGAGTAAAATCAAGACATGTTACAAACAATTTGAACTATTTTTGTAACTTAGAAATTTTGGCCAAAAATGAAAACTGTATTTTTCCAAAATTAGTTTTTCCAAAAATTCTCCAAATTAAAAAATAAGATATTTTAAACACTTTGAAAGCATAGAGTGTATGGATATGATCCAACTACACAAACATGGTGAATATCTATGTTTTTAACAATAAGCACTAAATATGGTTTTGGTTTAAATACATGTAAACTTTGAATACCAAAAATCAAACCGGTATTTTTCAAAAACAAACTCTTTTGTATTTTTTCAAAATAAAAATTCTTTTATGAAAAACTTATTTAAATCAAGGAGTGTGTGTATATGATATACTCGAGCAATCCACCAACTATTCTATCCTTTACATTTTATCTAAAATAAAATCTTATAAAAACAAAACTAGACACAAGTCTTGATCTTGAAGTCTTCTCATCTTCTTGACTTAGTCCAAACACGATCCAAAGAGCTAGACTCCTCTTGAATACTTGATGTGGTCTTGTGCATAGGCTCTTGAATCAAACCTGCTAGCTCCAAAACTTGACTTTAAATCCTTTGTTGAAGCTACTCACCTACTAAGATATTGATCATAAATCTGAAACTAAATAACACAAGATCATTAGTACTATAATTACATGAGTGATCATCATCGAAACTAGAGTGATGGGCCTTTGAGCCAACAATCTCTCCCCTTTTTGATGATGACAAAACTCAAGGAGTTATATATGCATGGATTAAAGTAAAGCTTCAAAGAAAATCCCCCTTAACTCATGCATAGCAATAAACAAATAAATATGGCAATGAAAGCTCATAAACATGTATGCAAATACAAGGAGATAAACATGCCTATCAAGCATAAAACTTATCAAATACTTTTTCTCCTATTTGCAAAACAAAACATATATGCATAAACATAAATCAAAACATCCATATATATCAAATACTTCTCCCCTTTTTGTCAATCATCAACAAAGGGGTTAAAGTAAAAACAAAATGTTCTCCCCCTTTTGTCAAAAGCAAAAAAAAATCAATAAAGGGGTGACATTAAACTAATCAATCAATAAAAGATATATGCGATATACATTCATGAATTGGAAGACGCTAAGTTAACTTTCCTACATATATGCATTATATGAAGAAGGGATGACAAGCCCTAACTCACATAACGCATAATATGCAAGGCATACGAGGAGATGTGAAGCTCCCCCTACACATGTGTACCGCATAAATAAGAGTTGTCAAGCTCCTCAACATAAGATACACTCAACATGAATTTATATGTAGAAGAGATGTTAAGCTCCCCTTGCATATAGGCAATACAAATCAAAACATTTTTAATATTCTCATTAAAAACAAAATTTGAAATATCTTAGTAAATCAAATTTTAAGATATCATATAAACAAAATTTTAAGATACCAATTGTAATTAAATTTTAAGATACCAATTGTAAATAATCATTACAAATCTTAAATTTTAATCAAAAATATAGTCATATTGATACCAATTGAAAATTATTGCATACTTTTGATATCAATAAAAATATCAAATTTAAAATAATGCATAAGCTTATTAAAACAATCAATTGAGATACCAATTGAAAATAAGAATTTGAATTAAGCTTAGCATAAACATACTTTGTGCTTTAAACATATAAACCTATTTTAAATTAAGCATAAATAAATCATATATGTATGAAAATGAAAATACCAATAGAAATTGATATTGTTTGAAATGAAGCATACATATATAGGAAACAAAATAGGAGAGTATATATAAGATGAAATATCAATTGAGATCAAGTATATAACTCATAACCTACCATCCTTTTATGCTCATGATAAAAGATTTTTCAATAAAACTTACAGAGCATACTCGCCCATCTATCCTCCCATTAAGGGGTTGGAAGGGGTTTTCAAAAATGAAAAACAATAACTAGTTAAAAGTAATTTTTGAAAAACTAGTTAAAGATCCTTCAAAACATCAAATCATATGTTTTCATGAATCATACCAAATATACAAGAGTTGACACTCAAAATCGATAAAGCTCAAAATGATCATGAAACATAGTCATGAATAAACAAATGAGTGCATAAGAATTATGGAATTAGCGTTTTTCATGAAAATAGACAATGAAGCTCAAAACAAAAATCATTTTATCAAAGAAAAATCATGAAAATTCATTTTTCAATTAAAGATAAAATTCATTTTCATCTTAAAAACAAACTTCTAGGTATATGTATGTTTTTATTCAAAAATAATAATATGCATACATATCCCAAACATAAAATGAGTCCATAACGTAAATTGCATGAAGGCAAGTGACTCAAGGGGCATACATGTATATTTATTAGTTTTGACTAAAAATACCATACACATGAAGTAAAACATGAAAATAGGCAAAACAAGTGTAAATGAGGAAATCATCAAAACTAGGCTATATATGTGCATATAGTGAGTACAAATGAACAATGAAGTGCAAATGTATATGAATCAAATGTTACTCACTACTTGTACACGTATAAATCAAAGTTTAACAAAAATTACATCTAAACTAGTATTCACCATATGAAGCATAATCATAAAACATGAACATGCTAAAAATATCATATATGAAAAAAGCATGTAAATAAATTAGGAGTTTAGAGATAGTTACCAAACCAAAGAACTATGCTCTGAGTCTCCAAAACATGGTGGTTGTTCCACCAAACCTCCTTGATAGCGGTGCATCCAATGTATGTCCATTAAGTCCATGTGCATCCACCATCAAGGCACCCAATCTCTCACGTCTTGTGCGAGCCCGCACCTACATCAAATACACAAGGTGAGAATTTGGTACTCATTTTCTTTTGGGCTTGAGGGTTAGTCTTGTAAGGAACCCAAACATTTTTCTTATTAGTAAAATTTACATGATGTATCTTAACAAAACAAAACTTTGCTAAATGGCCTTTGTGGCCACAATGTGTACAATTATACACTCTAGCATGCATATGTGTATGTGTGTGATCATGACGTGCAAATAGTGAATATGTGTGATGTGGATGATGTGCATGAACATGTGGAGCTTGTTTCTTTAAAAACAAAGACTCCAATCTAGATTGGTTAAATGCATATGTGCTCAAAGTTGAGCTTAAACAATTTATTTTATTTTTCAAAACATTAATCTCATTTTGATTAATGGTGGCATGTAAGGCATGGTGAGATAGAGAATCATTATTCTTTTTCTTTTAGAAACATTTTCTTTTTTTTTCAACCATTTTTCTTTTCAAAGAAGTGTTTCATTCAAAGCAACTTCTTTTTGTTTTTCCGTCAAAATAATTTTAATTTTTAAATTAGTGTTTCCTTCACAAAGATTATTTAATTTAGACATAAGGAAACATTTTCATTTTTCAAACTTTCATTTTCTTTTCAATGGATGCAACTTTTTTTTTTAAAGGAATCATTTTCTTTTAACATGCAATCAATTTATTTTTCATTTTCTTATTATCTTTCTTAAGCAATTCATATTTTCTAAGAGTTGTTGACAAAATGATGCTAGTTCATTATATGGCATTTCAACATCCTCTTCTATCTCGGATTCGGTAGTTACCTCAAGGGGGTTATCCCCTTGGACCATGTAGCATACGTTGGAAGCGTCACTTCCAACATCCGAGTCGCTCCCCGCATAGTATTGTTCTTTTTCTTCAAGGGAGAGAATGTGTTCCATACTACAAAAGCCGAATCAATGTTAGAAACCCTAGATAAATATTCATCATTTAGGGTACTTTTCAAAGCATGAATGGCCTTTGTATTAGCCTCAATATTTTTGCCATTTAAACAATATGAATCTCTAGTAGTGACAAAAAAACATGAATACCTAGGCCTTTGAGGTACAAAGACATCTTAACTTTCCAAGTTTGGATGTTAAGAATGTCAAAGGTGGGAGGTGACATGAAATCCTTGGTGTGTGTATAAATATTGTGATTAGCCTAAAATGAGGATCTTTGACTCTAGGTTGTGAGACCCAAATCAAGAGAAATTGGCTCTGATACCAATTGTAAGTCACCTAGGGGGGTGAATAGGTGATGGCTAATTTAATGGTCACTTAATACGGAATTAAAAACAATTTAATGCAAACTAAAACTTCTTACACTAAACACCAAGTATAACACAAGAGTGTAGCCGGATTCCCCGTGATGGACTAACTCCTCAAGATTCCTCTAAATAAGAGTTGAGGTGCCGCGTTGGCTCTCTTGGTTAAATACAAGTGTTAGCAAACAATCCCCAAGCATATAATAATTAAGCACAATATGTATATCAAGCATATAAAGATGAACACAATATAAGCATGCAAGATATAAACAAGTAAGAGATAGAGAGAGAGCAATCGCAAACACGAGATATTTGTTTCGAGGTTCGAGCACACTTGCTCTACGTCCCCACCTTCAACACTATGAAGGATTTTCACTAAAATCGATCCCACCGGATCACTCGGTGCCGCAACACCTACAAGGCGAGTTCACACTTGAATTCCTTGGACTCTCTAGTCCCGTACACACCGCAAGCCCACAAGCTCGCCGAGGCCGCACTATAAACACCGAGTTCACACGCGAACTTGAAACACCGCGAACCCGCAAGTCCGCCTCCTCAAAGTACAAGAAAAGAACTTTGGTGATCACAACACTTTGATCACCTAAAATCCTCTCACGATAAATCCCTATAGGTAGATATAGCAATGGATGGCTCAAGTGTTGTGTGAGAAAACAAGGATTGAAATGGTGGAGGAAAACTCAAGAAAATCACTTTTAAAACACTCTTGATAAACTCTCCTTTTGATTGGAAATATTGGCTCTAATATAAGTAGAGAAAACCTCTTGAAAGAGTAAGAAAAACTGGTGTAAAAATCACTTAAAATCTTGTTTAAAACAAACCCCAAAAACTCAAATTTATAGGGCTAGAAAACTAGCCGTTGGGAGCCAGATTGGCTGTCGGTCGACCGTCCGGTCGACCGGCCAACGGTCAGAATTCTGACCATTGAGCCAGCGATTGACTGGCCCGGTCGACCAGGGCTTTCCAGAGAGCAGAAGCTCTCTGCGGTCGACCGGGTCGGTCGACCGGCCCTCTAGCCAGAACTGGCGTGCACGTCTGTGCACGTCGGTCGACCGACTTCAAGCACGGTCGACCGGTCCGGTCGACGGCAGAAGCCAGAACAAACTTTTTAAAGGGATTAAAAACTTAGTATTTTTCTTTAGATAAAATCCCATAAAATCATGAAAAATATACAAAAATAGCTTTATCATTATACTTTGATAATCAAACATGCCTGACCAAAATCAAGATATGTATAAACAATTTGAACTATTTTTGTAACTTAGAAATTTTGGCTAAAAACGAAAACTGTATTTTTCCAAAATTGGTTTTTCCAGAACTTCTCCAAATACAAAAACAAGATATTTAAAACACTTTGAAAGCATAGAGTGTATGGATATGATCCACTACACAAACATGGTGAAATATCTATGTTTTTGACAATAAGCACTAAATATGATTTTGGTTAAATACATATAACTTTGAATACCAAAAACCAAACCGGTATTTTTCAAAAGAAAACTCTTTTGTATTTTTTCAAAATAAAAATTCTTTTATGAAAAACTTATCTAAATCAAGAGTGTTTGTGTATATGATATACTTGAGCAATCCGCCAACTGTTCTATCCTTTACATTTTATCTAAAACAAAATCTTATAAAAACAAACCTAGACACAAGTCTTGATCTTGAAGTCTTCTCATCTTCTTGATTTAGTCAAACACGATCCAAAGAGCTAGACTCCTCTTGAATACTTGATGTGGTCTTGATGCATAGGCTCTTGAATCAAACCGTGCTAGCTCCAAAACTTGACTTTAAATCCTTTGTTGAAGCTACACACCTACTAAGATCTTGATCATAAATCTGAAACTAAATAAACACAAGATCATTAGTACTATAACTACATGAGTTGATCATCATCAAAACTAGAGTGATGGGCCTTTGGGCCAACATTAGCTAGTCTTGAATTTAATGACCCTGGTTTCGTCATAAGAAGACGCAAAGGATTCACTCTGAAAATGACATGCATGGTTTGGCCGACCAAATAATATCGTGTCTTCTGAATAGCGAAGACAAGAGCTAAGCATTCTTTCTCAATAGGATTATAGCAAGATTTTGCCCCTATCAGAGTCCTGCTTAGATTGTAAATAGCTTATTCGTGATCATTGTCGCCTTTTTGAGTAAGCAGAGCACTGATTTGTCACATACATTGCATTTATGTTTTGTCATAAATTATATTAATAAGTTGTCTTTTTCTTTGCTAAATGTAGGCCCAAATGCTTAAGGAAAGAAAAGAGAAACAAGCCCAAAAGCCCACCAAATTTTAAATTAATTCAGAATTAATTCGAAGTGAAAAAAACTGGGCTAAATCTTGGCAAATCAAGAGGTTGAGAAAAATCCTCCTGAATCGAGCAATTGAAGCCTCAAAATCAAAGCCTGTTTCGTCAACGGTTGGAGCAGAAACGAGAAAACCAGTATGAGATACGGGATAATCTTCAAACCAGAAGCCCCCCTCTTGGTGTGGCCACCTGGCCACACCAAGGCCGCGGAAACGCGGCCCAAGCCGCATTTCCGCGGCAAAACAGTATTAGTGGGGGAGTTTGCTCCCCCAATCTTTCTGGGATCTCCTCCTTTAGGTTTTTGGCTATAAATACCTCTTTCAGCAGAGAAAAATGCAGCGAAAACTAGGATTAAGTTTTGCTTTATTTTCTTAGGACTTAGGCTCTTTGTTAACTAGAAAGAAAGTTGTAATCTTATTTTTAAGTTGTAGTCCAGTTTCAAAAACTTGTGAGAGAGAGGACTGAGAGCTTGTACTTGAAGATTGAAGTGACAGCAATACAAAAGTTGAGCCAATTTCTCTTCCACTTGCAGTACGGTATGAGTTACATTATGTCTTTGTTTTCTTCTTCTTTCTCCATGGATAACTAAAGATCTTTCTGGGCTTGCTATCGAACTCTCTCTTGCTTTTCTTCTCTCTTGTTTTTAAAAGAAAAAGACCCGATGACTCATATGAATGCCTTACTTAAAAGCCTTTCTTTTTGAAAGTGTTATTGAAGGCACATGAGGATGGGTTTGGAGGTTGAATTCACAACTCTTTCATGAACATCTCTGGAATCATTTTCAATTTATTCTTGCTTCTTCGCGCTTGATTTTTAACATTCGATTCTCCGATTTCTTGAAGAAAAAGACTCAACTCTTCTAACATCTTATGTGCTTTGCTTAAAGCTTTCTAAAAGACAACTCTAAGTTTTGCAAATGATCATCTAAGGGACTTAGTATTTTAAGAGAAGAATAATCAATTGAGTAGTGAGATAGTGAGCCCAGACTTTCTTTATTATTACAAACAACAACACAATTTCTAAGTTTTCTAAATCACTTCTTCAAAACCTTTTCTAAAAGTTGCAATTTTTCTTTCATTCATCTCTTTCTTTCCATTCTCTTTTTCCTAAAAAACGAACACAATTCCTGTTTTAAAAATGAATCACCGAAAAGCTTCTATCGCATCCCTCCTTGTGGACACGACCCGTTAGCCACGAGCTACACGGTAAATTCTTGAACTCATTGGTTGTTTCTCTTTATTTTAGCAATCAAGCACCGAGAGAATGGTTCATAACTTTCACATAAAGTAGGAAACGGTTTCCCTGATGTGGGAGCTACTAAGACTAGAGGTTTTGTGATATATCTTTTGATATCTTCGTAAGCTTCTTGACAGGCTTGATCCCATACAAAAGAGACACCCTTTTCATGAGTCGGGTGAACGGTTGACAGCGGCCTGAGAGATTTGCGATGAATCTTTTGATTTAAGCAGTCGACAGGCATCTAATTTCTTTTGAGATTTTTAGATGGGTGCATGCTCTGAATGCCTTGTTATGTCTTCTGGGTCAAGATGGATTCCTGTTTGATGTAACAATAAATCCAAGGAACTTGCCACTCGAAACCCCCAAGAAGGATTTTGTCGGATTCATCTTCAGTCGATGAGCCCGCATTATGTCGAACATCGTTCCCAAGTCACGAAGATGGTCATTCTTATTGCGGCTTTTGACAGCAATGTCGTCGACATAACATTCTACCGTTTTTCGGAGGTGATCGCGGAAAATCATACTCATTGCCCGCTGATAAATTGCTCCCGCATTCTTTAGTCTGAAGGGTATTACGGTATAATAGCATATCCCCAATGGTGTTCGGAATGAAGTATGCTTTTCATCTCCTGGATACATCTTAATTTGATTGTACCCTGAAAAGCCGTCCATGAAAGACATTCTTTCGAATCCATAGGTATTGTCAATCATGACATCGGTGCGGGCAAAGGAAATTCGTCTTTAGGACAGGCTGTATTGAGATCACGATAGTCGATGCAGATCCGTATTTTCTCATTCTTCTTGAGAACGGGAATGATATTAGCAACCCAATCTGGATGTTATTCCTCCCGTATGAAGCCGCATGCAATGAGCTTATGAACTTCGATTTCAATAGCCTCCATAATGTTCGGGCGAAACCGGCGTTGCTGCTGCTTGACTGGCTTGACGTCAGGTTTAATGTTCAGACGATGCATGGCTACTTGTGGATCAAGTCCGGGCATGTCTTCGTAGTTTCATGCAAAGACATCTACATGCTCCTTTACAAGTATCATCAATTCTTCTCTTTCTGTGAGTGATAAGCTTTAACTTATAAAGATGGGCTTAGGGTGATCTTGACTACCAAATTAACCTGAATCACCTTGTCTTCAGTAGGTGGTTCGCATTATTCGAATCTCTTTTCCCATTGGAGATCCAATTGCTGAGCTAATGGTTCCTCATCAGTAGCTTCTGTTGGCTCCAATTGGCTGCTTGAAGTCATATTAGCAGTGAGCTTTTGAACACCATTCCCACACTGACATCTGAGTCCCATTCGAGGAAGAGGCAGAGTGTGATGGGACTGGTTTATCGTCTTTGGAATGAACCGTCGCTGGTGGTGTAGGCGTAACGTATCCCAGCCCCCTGCGTGTGTTATCATAATAATTTGTCAGTTTTTTTTTTGGCACAAAATTACGCAGGAAACCACGTCTTCATTTTCCAAAATTCAAGCCCTTTCCATGCTGCAGGTTGTATCTCATTTTTCTCATCATATACTGCGCTGATCGTGCATAATGGAAAATTTATGGGGTGTCTGAGTCTGAACTTGAATTCGTGGGTGCAGACCTTTGCAGTTAGGCTTTACCGAATATTATTGGTAATTGATCTTTGGACGGAGGAACCACTAAAACGGATCCTTCTATGAATTTCACAAGTGTACTTGATGCACTTGGTTTATGTAAGGGCATGTGCAGAGAACTATCCGTAACGGATTCAAGCAATTCGACACTTACAGGATAGTCAAAGAAAATATTGTCATTAATTACCCATTCGTCCTCATCTTCAGAGAGAGTGTTACATTGGGGATTATTAAACACGCTATAACTGGTTCACTAACCAAAATGGCTGGCATGTCTACTTCAGACTCTGAATCTGCCTCATTGCCACTATCATCGTTGTCCGGCGACGATTCTTCTGGTGTTTTGTCAACCTCTTGATATAGGAGAGCATCAGTAAAGTAGTTCTCCACCCTTTGAATGGTTGCTTCTCAGTGAATACAGTTCGTACTATTGCATCATCTTCAACATACTTGAAGTACTGGTGCAGAGTAGAGGGAACGATCCAGTTAGCATGGATTCAAGGTCATCCTAGTAACAAATTGTATGACGTGTCAGCGTCAATGACATAGCATGTTACTTCTGATTTCAGGCTCCCGATTCGGCAACGGAGTTGAATCTTTCCAAGTGGGTGACTACTCCCTGCATTAAAACAGTATATTATTATAATGGTTGCAGACAACCGATACAGTGGTATGCCAGAAAGTAGAGGAGCCTTTGGGGATGATACTGAGTGCAGACCCCGGGTCAACCTGTACCCTTTTAATGCATGTTGAACTGATGTATCCGATGTAATACAAAGGTCGATCGTTGTTATCCTTGAGAAGCATATCCTCCGCTGTGAAGGTAACAACCTTTGATTGCATTGCACATGATGGCATTCAGGGTAAGAAGACTGAGTATCATCTTTAGGGATTTCTGGCATATATGTCAGGAATGATTCTGAGTTAGCCAGTACATCTCTAAGTGCTTCTCTTGTTTCTTGGAGAGACAAAGGAGCTCGTATATGGTGATTTGAGCTGGGATATTAGCCAGCTGGGCCATATGTGTCGAAAGTCAAAAGAAAGGGCATATTAAGCCCTGGGCCTGAAGGCTTCTTCAGGACATGGTCGAACCAGATTTCTTTCTGCTTCTTTTTTCCCGTCATCGGGAGGGGAGCCGATGTGGATATTTGTACTGACGTCGTCTGCTGTTGTGTCTCGTCAGTAGCTTTCTCATACTGTTTTAAGGATAATTTTTCGGATCAAGTACCTGTCGGCTGAGGTACATCAGCCTGCGCTGTGCAAGCCTGCTTTTTCCCCTCGGAATCGTTAAGAGAAGCTGATGATGATTGCCATCATCCGCAAGATAGAGACAACATTGCAAGATTTCCTTCTTGACCTGGATTTCTTCGCATCCCATTGTTCGTCCTAGACGAGGTCTGGGTGTATCCATATGATTTCCCCTGTTTCTAATGTCAAGGGAACAAGACCCTTACTCTCTTGAGTTTTGGCTGAAGAATACTTTACTTCTAACTATGCTTCAGGGATTGGAAAGGCCCATCAAGAACTGTGACTTTTGAGGTTTTGCCGAACTCGAGGGTCACCATGTTCACAATGACTTTCTTTTGTTCTGACTTCAGAGTCAGAACTTCGGCATCGACTAAAACTTGAATTTTGTCCTTGAGGACAAAGTACTTATTAGTAGGATGATGAATCATCCTATGAAAGAGGCAATAGTTGGGACCGTTCGTGCATCCCACTTCGTAAGGGCGTCAAACATCTGACAGTTTCAGTTTATTTCCTTTGTGGAGTAAATAGAATATTATGACCACCTACTCGTCTTTGAAGGAGTACCTCTTCGGAGAGAACTTAGACTCCTAACTATTGAAGCCGATCTGCTTGGTCTTCGAATGAACACCTCCTGACAATTCAACGGACATAGTCTCTTTGCCTTTAGCTTGGGAAGACTGCGCCATGTCGCAGCGCCCCTTATTATTCACACCCCATTTGCTTTTAGGGGTAGATGTCTCGAACTTTTTAGCTAACTTTTGGCTATCTCAGCTTGCTCGACCAGTTCTTTTCAGGTATGGGCTTTGACGGCTCCCATGCGAATCTCCACTTGGTCTACGAAGTTATGCCTACATGTCTGCAAGAGTATGGGTAATGGCATCCCTACTGGGCACATCAGAGACAAGTTTCTGAACCGTTCAATGTAGTCACGGACAGATTCACCCTTCCTTTGTATGGTAGAGAGGAGTTTGTCCATGGTTACCTCAGTATCGTCTTCGTAGAAACGAGAAAGAAATCGAGTTTCTAAGTCGACCCAAGAATTGATGGAGCCCAGAGGGAGGCTTCAGAACTAGTCAAATGCTACCCCCTTCAGGGTGCCAACGAACAATCTGGCCATGATAGCATCATTGTCTATAACATTACCAGTCTGAGACTGAAAGTAGTAGATGTGCTGGTTTGGCAAGCTCTTACCATCAAACATATGTATGTTGGTGGCTTGAACTTTGGTGGGTATGGTACTGAGTCCCATTCCAAAATGTAAGGACGGACTGCCCCTATTTTCTTTAGTTCATCCCTCTGAGTTAGGGATGCGATCTGAGCTTGGATGCCTTTAAGAAATTCAGCGTCCATAGAAGAACTTTCCTTTGACTTCTCAGTCTTTGGTTGTTCATTGCTATAATGTTCTTCCTCATTATGATTACCCCCGGTATCGTTGTTATTTCAGTTAATGAGGAGTTGGGTGAGCATCTGTTGAATGTTTTCTAAAGCTTCCTGCTGAGCTTTAGAGGTTTGCTCTTGAGCTTCCAACCGTTGACGGAGGTCATCATTACTGTTATCAGCCATATTCACTGATACTCTATCTGTTCGTACCGAGCTGACTGTTGCTAAAGAGGCATACCTACTGTCTTTGTCCTCCTCATTAGATCATTAGAATAATTCTCATTTGTTCTAGTGAGGTTACTGTGGTTGAAGAGGATGGCTGTTCGTAATTGTAGGGTATTGCGACCCTAGATCTGGTGTCTCGAAAGACGCCTTCTTCGTGCACCAAGAATTGGCGTAAGCCCAGACTATAATTCAGATCTGGAGAATTGGAGGGAGGAGAGTTAGCAGTATGCGGTGCTTGTCTGCCTCTACACGGCTCTTGTCCCCTTCCGATCATATTGACGGATGCAGAGGGCAGATCTGATAGATCTTGCGATACGCTCCTTTTGTGATGCTTCACAGGAGCTTGTTGCGATAGTCAGTCAAAAACTGATCGTCGGTTTGGAGGAGTGGCGAGGCTTTGTCCCAGCCGGCAATGGACTGAATGGATTGTCACCAACTGACATCCCACTTACTGAATACAAGAGGGAGAAGTTTGGAGTAAATTTGACTTCCATTTGTTCATTAAGAACTCTCGCAAGTCAGATGTAGCCGGGTTAAGCGACTCAGCACAGAGGCTGTGTTGGATTGCGCATAGGATGAGGATGCTTGTTCTTTTCATCACCACAGAGGTGGTCAGCACTAGATAGTGCTTTAGCTCTACCTACGGCTAAGAACTTTGGGAATGCCCTTGGGTGTTGAAGCTGCATAAGCATCGCTATCAACACTTGGGGACCATCCCTTAGCTCCGCTGCGAAGAGCGAGCTTAGCGCTTGAGGAGTTGGGGGGCGAAGCATGCTGTGGTGCTTTATCCCCTACCTTACTGCAAAGGAGGTTAGCACCGCTGGGCGCTTTGGTCCTAGTCTTGCGGCTGGGAACTTCGCACGTATCCTGTGGTACTGGCGCTGTGTTTTCCATGCCATCAGTAGCTTTGCTCATGAGAACGAGGTTGGCGCGAGGAGTTACCATTCCTGAATTTGGCAAAGGTGTAGTCGCCGTTTTAGCTTCATGGCTGATAGTCTCAACGAAGCAGGCAGGTATCTTGCCTTTAACTTCGCGGGATAGGCGGACCTGTGGCGTAGCTGCGCCTAAATCTTCATATAGAGCTTTCTATTTTGGCCTCCACATCTTCTTTGGAAGAGAAGACTTAGGTTCGCAGGGAACCTGGCTAGCCATACGCGAGGCTGAGAAAAGTTGGGAGGAGTCCACGTCCGATTTCTACTCCGAAACCTTGGCCATTGTGACCTTTCTATGCCTCCGTGTGTGGAGCATCGGACCACCTCCGAGAGGAGTTCTTCAAATTTTCCGTGGTCGAAATGAATGACCAGGTTTTCGAAGGTAACAGGCTCAAGATTCTAACCCTCTTTGTTGTGCCAGAAGAGTACTGTGTAGAGCCTTATCTGTCTTGACAAAGACTTGCTTCGAAGAATTAGCCAGAGGGGTTCCGGCTATGCTGTGACTTCGTGCAGTCGCGCGTAGGTTCTGGCCAGAGTGAATGGCCAGCACCTCAGTAGTAGACCCGAAGGTCTGATCATCACTTGCAACACTTGATTCTCAGCAGTGGAGAATACACTCCCCAGCGGAGTCGCCATCTTATTTTCCATTGATTTTTGCAAAGGGGAAAACTTACAAAAAAGTGTCGAGAAGCTAAATTACAAGTAATTCTCTGTAGTGAGAAGATTACAGGTAGAACTCCTCTAAGATTTCTAGGGAAGTGTGCCAGTAGGAATCTGATCAGCGCGCGATCACTTTATCCCTTTGATGATGCGATCGATCAGACAATCGGACTGCCGCCTGATGGGATTCCCTTCTCGCCTGGTTCAGGGAATCGGAGAACAGAAGGTCGGTAGAGCCCTCTTGTTACTTCTCGAGCTGCCTTCACTTGGGAATTCCTTCTCGCTTGGTTCTGAAGATTCCTTGAGAGGGAGGAAGATCTTAGGGTACTAGCACCCTGATTAGAGAAGTAATTCTCTGAATCTTGCTTGGAAGCGAAAGAGTAGGTCTCTAATCTCCTCTCTATCCTGGCCTGTCTCTCCTCTTTTTTTTCCGAGCCCTTTGCCTTTCTAGCTCCCCGTCCATCTTCCTCTCGCCCCTGGTAGGCTATTTATAAGGAGGAATAGGGGTATAATTGCCCTGAAAATCAGGAAACAGATTGGGTCAATCCATTTTATATTTGGTAAGTAACCTCGCCGCGAGGCTAGAATCAGTTTCTGCAAAGTTAGGAATAGCTGATCTCTTGATCTGCTCTGCTAAATGATAGATACTCCCTTGATTCTTTCCAATAACTGAAAGATCTCCCCTGATCTTCTCACTTGATTGGGAGAGTCAAAAGATCATGGCAAATAACTGCCAAATTTAATCTCAATTAGATTTGATCTCAATTAGATTTGATTCATCTTGAGATTTAATTAGTCAAAGGTGACCATAAAAGACCCGCAGCGGAATCATTGCGTTGAGCTCATGGCGGAGCTGGAAGAAGCATCTGGCGAAGTTAAAAGAAAGCTCTTCAGCAGAGCTGGATAACTTTGTGGCGTACCCTTTTGCGCAGCTGCATGGGGCTTCGAGCGAAGCTAACTCTCTGCAGAGTTAACTGAGCATTTCTGTGCGAAGTTGTAAGTTAGCTTGCAGCGAGGCTGTGAAGGAGATTCCTGCGATGCTAAGCAACTTTGGCTTCTTATGCGAGACTTATCTCGTGGGCTCGTGCGAGACTAAGTGTTAAGCTAACTTAGTATCTCTGGAACTGCTTGGGCCTTCTCACGAGCTTTCTTGACTTACTGTCTGCTTCACTAGTCATTAGAGTCCAAGTTGTTGATACGTCCCTTTGAGATGGGTAAAGAACTGGTCGTCAGTTTGTCTGCCGCTTGTTTTATAGATGTTAGCAAGTTAGATATTGTTCAGGCCAGTTAGGAATCTTATCTTTTTTAGAGTGTCAACACTAACCAATTGAGTCAATTGTGTTTCCAACTGATTGATGGACTCGGCAGAAGATTTTTAAAATTGTCGTGCAACTCTTGCAAGACTTCTATACTCTTTTCTAGATGTGATGTATCTTCAAGTGGTTGTTCTAGAAAAGGAGTGTAGGAATCTTGGTTTCCAAAACAATAAGAATCATGGGTCAAATTGATAGAGTTAGAGATATTTGGATTGGTCAAAGGTGGAGAAGAGAGTGTTTCTTCATTCTTATAAATATTGACCAATTTACTTAATTGTGTTTCAACCTATCAATAGACTAAGAAGAAGATTTTTGAAATTGTAACGCAGACTCCTGCAAGATTTCTATACTATTTTCTAGACTTGATTTTTTTTTTTGTAAATGAATGTTCCAGAAAGGGAGTATAAGAATCTTGATTTGAAAAGATAGTGAAGATTGTGAGTCCAACATGGTTTGAGATTGAAGCTTGGACTCACACAAGAGTTCCTTACTCGTTTTTAGGGCAGATGGTTGTTCATTATGAGGAGGTGGAACTGAGTAAGATTCTTGAAAATATTATGGAATTGGAGAGGCCATCATTTTCTGAAGTTGTCTCTCGGTCTCTTGTAGATTGGCTTCTATACTCTTTTTTAACTCGGATTTTTCTTCAATTGGTGATTCTAGCAAAGGAGTATAGGAAGCAAAATTGAGAAATAAAGATTGTAGAAATTGTGAAAATTGTGGATAAGATGGTAAAAATTGGACGCGGGGTAGGTGAATCCCCATTGACTCTGTGAAGAGTTGAAATTATTTTAAAAATTATAGTCATAAGATTGAGGGTATGGGTTGTATTGATTCGGATAAGGCCAACCCGGTATAGTTGGTTGGTTCATATTGTGAAAAATCGGGTTGAAATTATCCGAATCGAATGGGGTCGGTGTGAAATATGGATCATATTAGGATTGAAAGAATTGTTATTGTTGAATTTCATTTCACAGACAATCACAAACAAAAAAGAAAAAGAAACCAGCAAACATAAAAGAAAGAAAAAAAAAAGCCAAAACCAAGCCTATACTAAGGTTGACCTAGACCTATACGACTCCTAACTGGTCGATTACCCGGGAGAGGTTGTTGCTTGAATCCAACCACAAGCTAATCGGCCAGGTAGGGGCAAAATACGGTGGGGGATATCCGTGCGTAAGCAACGGGCCTTAATTACGCCAAATCACGGTATCTTCGAGGCGTAACCTCTTAATCCCCAACCTTAAACTCTGATTTCACAAGAGTAAGATTCAAAACAAGTTTCACCCTCGATCAATCTCTTAGGGGCCAACGTCTATCAATTTTTATTAGGGCTTGGTTTGTGTGAGTGGGAAGGTGATTTTTGGGCTAAGGAAGATTGATAAAATCCCACCTTATCTTGTATGAGTTTTGTCCTTAATTTCAATTCGTGCAGTGTGCAATATAGACAAGAATATAATGCAATAAATCACTCACGTGTTTGTCCTGTGCTATATGCAATACCATATGTATACCTCAGTCCAGATCACAACAATAGAACAAAATACATTATATTGGAATTGAATTGACACGTGCCTAAATGCAAATGTCTAAACCGTTTTAAAAGCGTTCAAATACCTATTTTAGTTCTTTAGTTTACTGTGGTGTTTAGGCAATCAAAGCAGGAAAGTAATAGTACAGATCTACTAGCTCTTATAATGAACATATCCCAACACAACAAGATAAACAATGATCACAAACTAGCCGCGTTGGCGCGACCAATGTTGCATTTGCGCGGCTTTTCTTTAGAAGCTAGGTCCCTACTTTCTAGAGCAGAGAGATGCAAAGCTAGTTTTTGTTCTGCAATTTTAAGATCCAATAGGAATGTCCTGCACATCAAAATAGAGAAAAAAATGTTAACAAAAACGTGAAATCAAAACCATTCCCGTCCCGGCAATGATGCTAAAAATTTGATCGGGGTGGCACAAGCACTCGAAAATGTGTATTTTATGAAATCAATGAAAAGCTTGTATGTGCTAATTCTCCCTCAATACTTCCGTTATAGCATTGGCTCAACGGGTCAAATCCACAAGGATGGGAGGTGATAGAAGCATTAACAGTTCTTATTCACGTTGGTTGTTAACAGATCTTCTTTATTAAAAGAATGAAAAAGAAAATAAAAGAAAAGAAATCCAGAAGTAATAGTGAGGAGAGAGATGAAACGACGATGTGAAAATAAAAGAGAAGTAGTTTGGAAAACAAAATAGAAAAGAAGATGAAGCTTGTGGTAAAGAAAATGAAAACAAAGGTGAACTAAGAGGATGGTAAAAACAACGATAGAGAAAATGATAAAGATTTTGGAATTGGTTTTTAAAACAAAGTAAAATAAAACTCATGCTACTAACTACTTATTGCTCCACTAACCATGCTAACCTCTTAGTGATAGTTGCCTCACATGGATCCTTGGCCATCACTAATCCTTGGCTTCAAGAGACGATATAGAGCATGGCCCATAAGATTGTTCTTCTACATTCAAATAACACATCCATACCACTTAATAAGTTTTGCAAGCTACTATTAAATCATCAAAACTGGTTAGAGGTGAGCATGAAATAAAGTTAGCATTTACGAGTTAGCAAGTTAGTGGGTTAGGTGTTAGAAATGTTAGAATATTAGAATCCATCATCATAAGCCATCAATGGGTCTTACAAGAGAAAAGCCTTGTAGAGACTATTAGATTCATGTGGATTATTAAGTAAGAGGTTAGATGGTTAGTGGTTAACAATTAGATTATCATGAGAAGAAGAAATTAGCTAAGCATCATGTAGAAGATGGAGAAGATTACAATGGAGAAGAAAGGAGACACCTTTATATAGATTGTCACCATCCATTACATCAATCTCTCTCTATCTCTCTCTGAATCTCTCTGCCCTACTATAAGATCTAAAAAGAAATGCAAATACAAAATAGAATAAGAACACCTACACTACCCCACACTAAAAGAGAGAAAAAAAATCTAGCCTAAATCTAAAACTACTTCGTTTTGGATCTCTACAGGGGTTTTTATAGGCATACAGGGGTTATAGAAGATGAGACAGGGCCACGCGTCGAAGATCGACGCGTGGTGGCAAATCCAGGGAATTATTTTCTTGGTTTTGGCGAAGATCTTCCCGTTGCTTCGAGGACCTTCCTAGTATATCCCAATTCTGGTATTTTCACCCGAATATTCGTCTGACGTGTGCAAAGGTCTAGATTCAATGCATCTTTTAGAAGTTCCCTTACTTGGCCTCCAAGAATTGCGGATTTAATTACCTAAAAATGGGGTTAATTAAGCTCTTATTACTCTTTTACCCTTAAACTCTTGATTTATCTGCAAGAGAGACCAAAACACGATTTAGACCGACATTTTATTCATTAATTAGCAGGAAAATGCGATATAATAATGCAGAATTGTAGATTAATCACACTTGCGCTTATCTAAGAAAGCACCATGTCTTAGTACTTTGAGGACAACTCAAACACATTCTCAGTTTCTGTCATTTATCCCTTCCCAATAGTGCCTGAAATCAACAAGGTGCACTTGTTAAAGACTAATAACCAACCAAGTACAAACTAAAATCTCAGGCCAATAGGTAAGATCAAATTTTGATCATCAATGTAATACATCCTAACCTATAACAGTAAAGGCCATGAACAATTTTTGAAGGAAATAAGAAATTAAGTGGGAGCTTTGGATTTAAGAGAAGGAAGAACCATACACCTCAAGCCCCTCCGTCCGCTGCCCCACGTGCCGGCGGCCTCCCTGTGCCATCGGTTGTGCGCCATCGGCCAAGTCAGGCAAATAGCAGCAGAAGCAAGCAGCTGCCGCAACTGCAAGCTACTGCCGCAGGTAAGCATCTTGCTCTCCCCTCCCTCCTTCCTCTCTTCTCTCCCTTCTCTCCCGTGATTGATCACCACCACCATTGTTACCTCCTCGGCCCTTAGCTTTAACCCGCTCACGTCGTCGCGCTGGTGGAACGTGCGCCACCATCTGCGCTGCCCCGTTCTCCACCAAGATCCAGCACGCGCACGCGAGAGAGAGAGAGAGAGAGAGAGAGAGAGAGAGGGGGGGAGGAGGGAGGGAGGAGGATAGAAATTGTGAGAGAGTGAAAGAGATTGAGAGTTAGAGAAAGGGGAATTGATGAAGAAGATCTTAGAGCATGGTAATTTGGGGGAAATTTAGAGAGAGAGAGAGAGAGAGAGAGAGAGGATTCTGTTGCTGGGGAAGAAGAGAGAATTAGGAAAATAATTCTCCCTTTTTGCACAAACTCCCCTTATTTATATATTACTCTTATTCAGCACCTCTCACTTCCTCTCATCATGTTACCTATACACACGCAATTCTAAGTTAATCCTAGCCCTCCATCAATCCATGCCATGCACACCTTTCCCCTATCATTAAATACTCAATAATACAATATTATGATATTTCTTTTGTATTTGATTGTATTTCTTGATTTTATACAATATATTAAGACACCCAATATTAAATGTATATATTTACACACACACACACACCATTCTATATATACGTACACAAATATTCGTACAGCTATATTTTCAATTATCCAATTTCATTGCACTTCAAATTTCTTTCACAAAATTTCTAAAAAAATATTTTACACAAAATAGTTCAATCATCTCTCAGATAATCTTGTATAATCTTATAAATCACGGATTAAATACTTAATCAAAGGAACTCTTGGAGAAGGCGTTATCAAGATGTTCAGTGGTTCACTGGTTGTTCTAAAGGGCATTCGACGCAACAACTTGTACTACTTGAAAGATAGTGCAGTTACTGGAGTTTGGTAGCTTCAGAATATTTGGATGACAATTCTACCAGGTTATGGCAGATGAGGTTCGGACATGTTGGCATAGATTCTTTGCAAGCTTTGATGAAGTAAGGATTATTGGAAGGTGCATTGACTTGAAACTTAAAATTTGGTTAACGTTATGTTCTGGACAAGAAGACAAAAGGTGAAGTTTGGCACCGCAATTCACCGCACGGGAGGTCTTCTTGATTGTGTTCACATTGATGTTTGGGGATCGACCAAGACTGCATCACTTTGAGGTCATCAGTATTTTGTCTCTTTTATTGATGATTTATCTAAGTGTTGTTGGGTATGTCTTATGAGACAAAGATTTAAAGTTCTAAATTTGTTTTGCAAAGTGGAAGAAGCTAATGGAGAAAAGAATGGCAGGGAGATCAAGGTGCTCTAATTTGATCATGTTGGGGAGTACAAAGATCGGTTCATGTTGGCCAGACAAATGGTATTCGTATTCACTTCACAGTTCGAAAATAGATTGAGTTGGCTAAAGAGTTGAACTGTGATTGCTGGAGAAGGTTCGGTATTTGTTGTCTAATGCATCATTAGATAAATTATTTTGGGTTAGGTTTTGGTGTATGCTAGCCATCTCATAAATAAGTTGTCGTTGACTGTGATAGGAGGTAAAACTCCATTGGATATTTGGTTAGGTGGAGCTGCTCAAGACTACAATTTGCTGCGAGATTTGAATGTCCGGCCTACTTTAGAGTCAAAGATGACAAGTTGAATCTGCGAGTAAAAACATTTGTGTTTTTGGGTGTCAAAAGAAGTTTGAAAGGCTACATGCTATGGGACTCCAAAAACAAGAAGATCATGTTGCACATGTATATCGCATTTGATGATGCTTCATTGTTGAAGTCTATCGATTCTCAGCACGTGGAGAGGATGAAGACTAAGGATGTATCGCAGCGGGTGGAGGTTGATGTTACTCATCATCTCTAGTTAGTTCAGTACCAGTTAAGATCTCACTAAATGTGACACCGGGTGAAGATCATGTAGTTGGTTTGGATGCTGAATAGATTGAAGAAGATGTTGAATTGTTTATAGTTTTACGAACCAAGATGAACTCATGAAAGTGGGTGAAGAAGCATGGATCTCCAGTCAGTAAGTAAGATCAGCTCAAGTTGGTGAGCTAGATCAGCTCAAATTGAAAACCATTATTCTCCATGACGATCATGATAAGGAGATTCATATGACTGCCAGTTGGGTTCAATGCTGCAGATTTGGTTTCAGATGATAGTTGAGCTTTCTGAAGCTCATTTAGATGAATTATGTGCGGCTTAATCCCTTGGGCAGGAGGTATGTAGGCAACCGTAATGGTGCAGCTCGTTTGCTGAGCTGAAATTAATTATTCGTGGTGTTTGGCTCACATTTATAAATCTTCACTGAGGTGGAGAATTGTGGACAAGGAGATGAAAATTAGAGTTTTCAAACTTAATTGAATATCCCAGAGAGATTTGAAATTCGAAGTGCACAAGGAGCACAGTGGAAAGAAGAAAAGAGCAGATAACTATCAATAGGCGCTAAGTGGCAGTCGACAGCGGATACATGGATATGCCAACAGAAGACTTGGAGATTGTCAATCTGTCGATAGCTAAAATGCAGCTGTTGACAGGTGTTTGTATTGCAATCACAGACGAAGCTCAGTATGTCGGCAAGAGGACCAATAGAGAGTTGGGTCATCTCAGTCTGTCGACAGGTCTCTTGGAGCTGTCGACAGGCCTCTTGGAGCTATCGACAGCTGTGATATTCTGGCGTTTTCCTGATTGGTTATTGATTTGGATTCTGATTCAATGTCAGAGTTTTGAATTTTTTTTTCTACATGGATTCTCATTATATATTGAAGGGTGTTGCCCTTTATTTGTACCCTTGAGAGACGTGATTTATTTTGAGAGCTCTAGAGTTAGTTTGTTTGAGAGATTTCTACGGGAAATTGTGTAGTTTCTTTATTTGGATCAATTTTGATCAGTTGGATTTTCGGATTACTTTGTAACCCTTTTAACTCTGTTAATTGAATAATATATTCTCCCTCTGCCACGTGGACGTAGGAAAGTTGTCGAACCTCATTAAAATCTCATTTGTTTCTCTCCTTGGTTATTTGGTTCGTGCTATAATTGTTTGGTGATTAATTCGGTGTTGGAACTCTGATCTTGGTGATTGGCGTGTATTAACTCCTCCAGAAAGGGCAACAACTACTACATTTACGAAAAGAGATGTTCAATTATAAATAGGCAAGCAAAGAAATATACCAGTGAAAGGACTTTCCATCGATGAAAATTAGCAAACTGGTATGTGATTAATCAAAAACATATGTTTATATATAGGTGATTGTGAGTATTTTTAGGGAGGGCAACACATGGATGACACATAGGTTTTAATTTTGTCTTGAATAATTAACTCAATTGATTCAACACTTGAATCAATTGAGACCACATAGTCCAAATCAGTCGTTTAGGTTAGGCTAAAATGAGACCTGATTAGTTCTTAATCTGGCTCATCTTATGATCAGCCTAATGACCAATCAAAATTTGTCATGCATATCACAATGATTCATATATGCAATTTGTACTATATTCTTCCACTTAATAACACCTAGTGTTGACCCTTGAGAACGATGGTCACTGTCAAACCCTTAGTTAACACTCAACTCATATTAGACATTAGGCTCAATTGAACTCTTGCAAATCTAATTTGCAGTCACATCTGGCCACAAATTTTGACTAGCCCAATTGATCAAATATCTAATAATATGTGTTCGTAAGAATAGTAGATTCCATATTGAAAGTCTCATAAGATCTAAATAATGTCTAACTACACTCAACTCACCGCTTTAGCAGACGTACCGTGGATCTCTTAGATTTGAGGATAAAACGCATAACATATGAAAACTTGTTTTATCTTGACGGTGCCACTATTTTGCACGACACATTTTCATGGTCAGTCTGTCAACACATTTCCAATGCATCTAATGTATCAGTGTAAGATCTCATCTTATATCGCGAGAATCTTGATAATTATATAACTACTGCACGCATCTGATAACTAGTCTAATTTAGTTCTCCCAAACTTAATTTAGTTGTGACATGATCCAAGATGCAAAGTTTGTTAGTTCTACGAATCAATCTGACAACTAATCAATGTCACCGATCTAATTGGCCAGGTTGGTGAATATCAGATGGGAGGTTTTCCGTTCAATAGAACGTTCCTTAATTACATAACCACCTTTCAATTACCTTTCTTGGTTAAACACCAATTAGACTTGTATAAGTCAGTCTCAGTATACTGAATATCAGTATAACCCCTGTATAAAGAAAATTAATTTACTTATACAGTACTTGGAGTGAGATATGCCTATAGTGAATTTCTTTAAGACAATTGCGTCCCCCGCTATGGTGCTGACGGGTTACTGGACGCTAGTCTACCAAGATACAACACTCCTTCAAGGTATTTGGATAGTACTACCAAATCACCATATGATTGAACCGTAATTAACCAGTACCTTCACAAGATTATCAAAACAGCATGACCAAGATAAATTTTAGGGAGAATTTTGTCTTTATGATACAACACTCCTTCACGGTATTTGGATAACACTACCAAATTACTGTACGGTCGAACCGTAGCTAACCAGTACCTTCACAGGGTTATCAAAGTCGCATGATGATTAGTCTCTAAAACTGCATATTTCATACCACATCTTCACATTTATTTAATATTAAATTCTGCTAATAATACCACTCTTGTATGTTTCTAGGTCCATGGTGAGCAATGAAAAAGAAGACCCTAAATCACCATTTAATGGGTGATTAAAGGCCTATAATATAGCCATTGACTTTGGAGAGCAGGTTTGTCAAAATTAGGGGCCTAAAACTAGAAACCAGACAATGCAGTCGACAAGGGGACACGCGAGCGGCGCACAGCAGGTGGCGCTGCGCGTGCCGCCCAGGTACAGCCGCGGAAACACGACCTCCGAGGGATGTTTTCTCATCTGGTGCCCTAAAACTATCTGGTTTGGGAGTCACGGCTAAAAGCTCACTACCCGGGTAAATAAGAAAGCCTAAAAAAACTAAGGGAAGAAAAAAAAGAAATAATAATAATATAAATAAATTGCATGAAAGTTAAAGTCGATTTCCTAAAAATCTTCACAGCTCACTAAGTGCATATTTTTCTAAGAGTTTTATGAAAAATCAACGAATCAATTCAATTTTAAATTCTTACATTTATTTTTTAACAAGATTTTACATTTTGACTTAGTTTAAGGAAAAATAATTTCTTGTTAACCTATGATCTTGGATCACTTATATTTTCGCAAAAATACTTCAACACTTTTCTCTATTTCAAAAATGTATTTTCAAAATACTAACATTTGATTTCTTTCATTTTGAATTTTGTGGGTGTAATCTGTTGAAAACTCTCAGGAGACAAAACTCCTCCTCTAGGGGAAACTTAGAGGTTTAAAGGTTGTTGCACATGCTCAATACAATCGCGTCACCTGGGAAAGTGGTGTAATAATTTTTTTAGTTTTTTGTTTTACTCGAGATGAGCAAAAGATAATTGTGGGGGTGTGATTAGTCTCTAAAACTACATATTTCATACCATATCTTCACATTTATTTAATATTAAATTCTGCTAATAATACCTCTCTTGCATGTTTCTAGGTCCATGGTATGAAATGAAGAAGAAGACCCAAAATCACTATTTAATTGATGATTAAAGGCCTACAAGTATAGCCATTAACTTTGGAGGGCTGTTTCGTCAAAACCAAGGCCCAAAACTCAGAAACCGAGACCTGCAGCCGACAGGGGGACAAGCGAGCGGCACGCAGCAGGCGACGCTGCGTGTGCGACTCTAGAAGAGCCGCAGAAACACGGCTTTTCCCGCATTTATGCGGCCGTACTGGCGCGGCCGCGCCAGTACTTCAGGCCACCTTGGCTCCCTTTCTCCTGGTGCCTATAAATACCCCATGGGGTTCTTCAGAACGAAAAATACAGAGAGTAAGGGTAGTTTCTTCTCCATGTTATAGTTTAGAGTAGTTTAGTTTAGTCCTTCTTCTTCATCCTCTTTGTATTTTCTATTTCTTTTAGATCTTGTAATAGGAGAGAGAGTGATACATGGTTGGAAAGTAAGAGTGCTTGTAATAGAAGGTAACAAGTTATGAAAGGTTCTCTCTTTACCTCTCTTTATTTTCTCTCTAACTCCTTTTACATGTTTAGCTAATTTTTCTCTCATGGAAACTAACTACTAACCATTAACTGGCTAACTTCTTAATTGATAATGCACATGAATCTAATAGCCTCTACTTGATCTTGCTCTTGCAAGAGACATTGCTGGCTCATGATGATGGATCTAACACTCTAACATTTTAACTCTCTAACAAGCTAACATTACTTTACTCCATGCTTACTCTTTTTTAGTTTTGATGGTTTAAGTGTAGGTTGCACTTGTTGTGTTGAGTTTAGATGTGAAAGTTATCTCATGGGTCATGCTTTGAAACGCTCTTGAACCAAGGACCAGTGATGGCCAATGATACATGTGAGGCAACTATCGCTAAAAGGTTAGGTTGTTAGTGGAGCCATTAGTAGTTAGTAGCCATGGGTTTTTTCTTTTTCACTTTGTTCTAGATATGCAAACAAAATTATAAATATATCTTTTCTATGTTTCCCACTTCTTTGTTCTCACCGTACTTCTCTTTTCATTCTTTGTTTTTTTTCTTATAAAACATTGAAGAACCATTAACATACACGTGAACATATCGTGTAAGCTTCTATCACCTCCCGTCCTTGTGGATTCGACTCGTTTTAGCCTCATGCTATAACGAAAGTATTGAGGAAGCCAAAGCACACATACTTTTAACTATTGATTTCAAAACATACACCTTTTTGTGCACGGTTTTCCCGCGATCAAATTTTGACGCCGTTGCCGGGGATGGGAATAGTTTGATTTCACATTTTTGTTAACATTTCTTTTTTATTTTTGGTGTACAGGTCAAATTCTTTAACATTGCAGAAGTCTGCACTTTCTCTTCTGTGGTTGGGTAAATTCTTGTATATTCTTATATTCTGTTGCTAGTTTTTGTTTATATTATCTGTTCACTGTAATAATTTTAAGAACTAAAATACTGCAATTGGATGTTTTAAAACGATTTAGACATTTTCATCTAGGCACATGCCAATTTTCATTCTAATATACTGTATTTTGTTCTTGTGTTATTGTGATCCTGATGGATGTATACATATTGCATTACATATAGTTTGGACAAACACTTCAGTTATTTACTCGCTTTTTTTGTATTCATTCTTATCTATATTGCACACTTACACAAATTGAACTTAAGGGCAACACTCAATACAACATAAGGTGGGGAAGTCATTACCCTCCCTTAACCCAAAAATCACCTCCCACTCACACAACTCAAGCCTAAATAAAACTTTCTAGACATTGGGCCCTAGGTACATCTCAGACTCATTTAGGACATTGACCTAAGGGGGAAGTTGTGAGAAGTTAACTCTTGTCAAATCGGTGTCGAAGATTGGGGATTGAGAGGCGAAACCTCGAAGAATAGTGGTTTGACATAATTAGGCCAGTTGCTCCGGCATGGATACCTCCTAGTGATCTTACCCCTACCTGACCGATTAACTCGTAGTCAGATTCCAACAATATACCCCCGTGGACAGTCTAACCAGTTAGGAGTCATTTAGGTCTAAGTCAACCCTAACATAGACTTATTTTCTTTTTCTTTTTCTTTGTTTATTTGTTTGTTCGTTTAAATTGTGATATGGATTTCAACAATAATTTTTTCAATCCAAATATGAATTTATATTTCACTTCGACCTCATTTGACTCGGATAACTCCAACCCGGCTATATACAACATGAACCATCCATATATGCCGAGTTGGGATTATCCAACTCAATATGACCCATATCCCAATGATATGACTATAATTTTAAAAATAATTTTCACTCTTCACAGAGTTCATGGGGATTCACCTCCCCCGTGCTAAATTTTCAACTACATTGCGCATAATTTTCACAATATTAATTCCCCGATTCTACTTCATATCCTCCTTTTTCTGAACCATCAATTGAAGAAAAATCACCGTTGTAAAGGACTATAGAAGGAGAGATAGAGGCCCAAAAATAATTTAAAAACATGATGGCCTCATTATGTCCACAAAATTTTCAAAATTTATATAGTTTTTTTTCAGAATCAATCAAAGAAAAATCGTTGTGAAAAAAACTATGGAATCCGTGCAAGAGACCGAGCGAATAATACAACATATGAATAAGTTCCCATGTCCATCAGATGTTCATATGACTCAAGAATCTTGTCATTTGAAAATCCGACTTCAATTTCATCATACCAACCTGAACTTGACCAACATCAAATTCTTGGTAGTTTGACAATTTATCCAAAATCTGAAATTGAACTTGAAGATGAATGTGAACCTGAGCTTCAATTTAGCGATTCGAGTCTAATCCTTGAATCAATATTAACTCCTGCAGTGTTACCTAAACTAAGTAATGTTCTTGAGCCAGTTTTGATTCTCATAATTCCTGAATTTAATCGATCATTTCACTTATTCACATTCCTTCCGTAGACAAAAATCAAGATTCAATTTCATTACATCCATTTGAACTTGCCCAAAATCTTGAAAACCACCTTGACATTTAGGCAAGTTATCCTTTTTTCGAAATTGAATTTGAGCTTGAAAGTGATCCTGAATCTCAAGTTGGTAATTCCATTTTACTTTTTGATTCAATAATGACTCCGGTATCTTTACTAGATTTTTTCTCTATTCCGGAGTCAACATTGAATCCTGTACCAGTACGCCATGAAATTAAATCACCAATCTCTTATGATCACACTTCATTACTGGGGAAAGTGTGTGAACATCAATTCTTTGTTTGGACCCCATTTTTGAACCAATTTGACTCCCCCTTTTGATTCTCGATTTGATCTGAGTCAAATTCTCGAGTCGGTATCAGTTTTTACTCCTATTCCATTTGAGTCCAAATCAATCATCTTCTAAAATCACACTTTATTGTTGGACAAAAATGTTGACAAAAATGACTCAGTAATTATTTTTAAAAATTGAAAATTGGATGGGGGTAATTTTTTCAATAAGATCATACAGTCCTCCAACATTTTAATGGGTGTATTAGAGAGGTCATTGGTGGGTTCCTTTAAGATCCACATTATCTTGATTGGGTAGTAACGCTTGGCCCAATCAGACCACCACCAGAGCCACCACAATGAGGTAATTTTTTCCCTCTCCATTTGTTTCATGTATATACACATTCATGATGCATTGAGGACAATGCATGAAATAAGTGGGGGGTTTACTAACATAAGTAGTTTTTCATTTTCTTTCTTTTACACTTCTTCTTAGAAAATTTTTACAATTTTCTTTTTTATAAAAACTCTTTTCTTTTCTTTTTACAAAACTTTTTGACATAAGGAAATAGTTTTGATTTATTTTTAAGAAAATTAAGATTATTAGGAATTAGGAGACCTAAAATTATGAATTTTTAATCGAAGTCAAAATAATAGATCTTATTTAAATTTTAGGATAAGGAAGTAAGATTAGAAAGATAATTTGGTCTTAAATTTTTTGCCTTAGATATATGCATTTCACACTTGCACAATTTTAGGATTGAAACAAAGACTAAAAATGCCATAAAAATATATTAAAAAATGATGATAATAAAACTCACTAGTTGAAGTTGGGTAATTATGTCTCAGGAAACATGATTATTCACACCTAAAACGGTCGACAAAAATAAAATAATCCCCTTTAGTTTTTTGGCCTTGTTTGCTCGAGTCCTCAAGTCCGAGGGATGTTTTCTCATCTGGTGCCCTAAGATCATCTTGTTTGGGAGTCACCGGCTAAAGGCTCACTATCCGGGTAACTAAGAAAGCCTAATAAAACTAAGGGAAAAAAAGAAAAAAATATGAATATACAAAAATCAATGGCATGAAAGTTTGAGTCGATATCCCAAAAAGCTTCACTGTTCACAAAGTACATATTTTCTAAAAGTTTTATGAAAGATCAAGGGATCAATTCAATTTTAAATTATTACATTTAATTTAGAACAAGATTTTGCATTTGACTTAATTTAAGGAAAAAATAATTTTTGATTAACCTATAACCTTGGATCACTTATATTTTCGCAAAAATACTTCAACACTTTTCTCTATTTCAAAAAATGCGTTTTTAAAATACTAATATTTGATTTTTTTCTTTATGGATTTTGTGAGTGTAATCCGCTGAAAATCCTCAGGAGACAAAACTAAACCTCTAGGAGAAACCTAGAGGTTTAACGGCTTGTTGCACATACTCAGTGCAATCGCGTCACCTGAGAAAATGGTGTAATAATTTTCTTAGTTTTTTCTTTGCTCGGGACAAGCAAAAGATAAATGTGGGGGTGTGATTAGTCTCTAAAACTGTATATTTTATACTACATCTTCACATTTATTTAATATTAAATTCTGCTAATAATGTAAATGCTCTGATACCAACTGTAGGATCACCTAGAGGGGGGTGAATATATGATGGCTAATCTAATGGTCACTTAATGCCAAATAATGAGGAAGTAAAAACTATTATGACCTAAACAAACTATTTAAACTAAACACCACGTATAACACAAGAGTGTAGCCGAATTCCCCGTGAAGGGCTCTGGACTAACTCCTCTTGATTTTCCTAGATATGGGTTGAGGTGCTATATGAAGCTCTTGTGGTTAAGTATAAGTGAGGCACACACAAACAACCAAGCATATAAGAGATATAGCAACATGAAATAATGCAAGGCACAACACAAGCAATATATGATATGAATGAATGAATGATGCTTTGCACAATATAAAGAGAGAGAGTTAGAGATAATGGATCAAACGCAAACATAAGGATATGTTTCGAGGTTCGAGCCCCTAGCTCTACGTCCCTGCCTTCACCGAGAAGGATTTCCAATCCACTATACTCCCACCGAGGGAACCTCCACCGAGGAGGATTTGTTACAATAAGGGAATACCGAACTCCTCTCTCAAATACCGCCTCACAACCGGGGGGTAGGCCCGTAGCCAAACAACAACCAACAAACACCTCTACCGAAGAGGGTAAACAAACCAAACTCCACCTCACAATAGAGGGAGCAAACACAATCTCAACCTCTACCAAAGAGAAAGCAAACCAATCACCCGATCAACCTCTACCAAAGAGGGATACAACAAAAGCAAGGGTGTTCAACTTGGAGGCTCAACAACCTCAAACAATCTCTCTTTTTCTCTTTCCACAAAACAAGTTCCTAATAGATTAGGATAGAAAATATAGCTCAAGTGGAAAAACTAGGTGTTTTGGAAAACAAAAACTCAAAAAATAATCTTGGGAAAACTCTTGAAGATAATGGAAATGAAGAACAAACACAAATCTCCCAAAATTCTATTTCCTTTGATTTTTTCAAAAACCTAAAACAAATAAGATTGGAAGTTTTAAAGCCCAAAAACACTTTTGAAATCTTTAAAAACACTTCAGAAAACTGAGAATTTTTCTTGTCAAAAGTCTTATCAAAACACCCCAAGAGATGTATTTATAGGCCAAACCAGAAACTAGCCGTTAGGCTGATCTGTAAGCCTGACAGGACTGCAGTCCGCCGGCCCGGCCGACCGCTGACAGTCAGAAATATGACCGTTGGGGCATCCGATGACCGCACGGCCGACCGCCCAGATACAGAGAGCAAAGCTCTCTGGTCCGGTCGACCGCTCGGTCAGCCGGCCCACTGTGCTGCCAGACGTGCACAAGGTTGTGCACGTCGATCAACCGTAAGATCGACCGGCCCTTGGTTCGGTCGACCGTGCGGTCGGCCGACCTGGCCTGTCAGCCACTGTCATGGGTCAGAAACTGGGGTTAAAATTATTTTAGAAAATCTTTTTATCTCTTCTAAAAATCCCCAAAAATAGTTTTATCATTTTGCATTGATACATAAACATGTGATAAAGAATTTAGCTCAAATATCAAGCATATGAAACTATTTTTGTGTCTTATCATTTTTACCAAAAACTAAAACATATATTTTATCAAACTTTGATTTTTCAACACATGAATAGGAAAGTCAAAATAAGTTTGTTTAAAAGTTAAGCATGCATGTATAGAAAGAATACATCTACTATACATAAACCAATTAAACTTGTTTTGATCAACTATTCATGAAAACAAATATTGGTTAAACTAAAAACCGAAAAACCAATATCCAAACATAAAAAGTGTGTGTTGTGCACTTAAGCATATCAACTATTCTTATCTTTATACATGGATCTAAACACACTAAACTAAACTAGAATACCTAAGTCTTCTTGACGATCTTCATCTTCAAGCTGACTCGATCCCAAACCGTGATCCACCGAGTGCAAATGTATGATCTTGATGCTCGGGCACGGGAATCACCAAGTGAAAGCTTTCAAACTCCTCTTTTTGAAACAATCACCAACTAATATCTTGATCAATGATCTGTAACTAAAATCACAAGATAATTAGTAAACATAATTACATGAGTTAATCATCATCAAAACTAGAGAGGAAGGCCTCCGGGCCAACAATCTCCCCTTTTTGATGATGACTAAACTCATGGAGTTATATATGCATGGATTAAAGTGAAGCTTCAAAGAAGCTCCCCCTTAACTCATGCATAAACAAATAAACATAAAGAATATGCAATGAAGGCTCTTAAACATGAATGCATATCTATGCATAAACAATAAAAGGTTCTAGATACTAATGAAATGTTCAAAAACAAAACATGCTCTAGATACCAATTAAAATTAAACTAAATTAAACTTAATATATGCAAAACATAAACATGCATATATAAACCAAAATCTTTCTCCCCCTTTTTGTCAATCATCAACAAAGGGGTAAAAATCAAAACAAAACAAAATGTTCTTCCCCCTTTTTAATACAAGGAAACAATCATCAATAAGGGGTAAAAGCAAAACCAAATCAATAAAATTTTCTCCCCTTTTTGTTCGAAACAAAGAATCAACAAAGGGTTAAAAATGAGACATTGTTTTTATTGTGTTGACCCCTTTTTGTCTAAAACAAAAACAAAAACCAAATAGGGGTGACAATCAATTAAGGTACCAATTGAAAATATGTCAAAGTAGCATCTTGATACCAATTGAAAGTAAACATAGATCAATCAACAAATGGTATATGCGATATACATTCATGAAGAGGAAGATGTGAAGCTTCCCTACATATATACATTACATGAAGGAGGGATGACAAGCCCTAATTCACATAACGTACACTATGTAATACATAAGAGGAGATGTGAAGCTCCCCCTACACACGTGTATCACATAAAGAAAAGATTGTCAAGCTCTTCAATACAAGATACACTCAATATGAATCTATATGTAGAAGAGATGTTAAGCTCTCCTTGCATATATGCAATATAAATCAAAACATTTTGACTATTTTCTTTAAACAAAATTTTGATATACCAATTTTTAAAACATTCAAATGAACATATTGATATCAAAAGAGAGTATTTTTCTTTTTAAGTATATGATATCAATTTAAAAATTTTATTTTCTATCATAAAGCAAGGGAGTGGAAATACAGATACCAATTGTAAATATGAAAATCGAATTTCTCCCCCTTTATGAAATACCAACAAAACACATGCATAGGCTTGAAATAAGATACCAATTGAAAATTGAATCAATTGAAACAAAGTTAAACGTCAAGCTTTAGCATAAACAAAACATATATATGTATGAAAAATAGATACCAATAGAAATTGATATTCTTTGAAATGCAAGCATACATATATGAGAATATATGAGTATACAATAAAAGTCAAAATTAATACCAATTGAAAGAATTTCAATGATACCAATTGAAACAACAATAATGATCAAGTGTATACATCATATAACTACCACCCATTCATGTTCAAGTTAAAATGATTTTCACTATAAAGCATACATGAGCATGATCTCCCGTCCAACCCCCCATAGATGGTAGGGTTTTCAAAAAATAGGTTTGAAAATATAGTGTGTTTGAAAAACTCTACCATATGAAGAATATCGCAACTAGTTAAATGAAAATTTGTTAACTAGTACGAAATCCTTCAAGCAAGGAATAAAACAAAAATATTTTTCATGAAAATATGAAATTCACAAAATAGTCAACACTCATAATCCATTAAGCATAAATATGACTCATGAAAAAAAAAACACATGAGTAAACAATAAATGTGAGTGTACAAGTAAGATGTGAAGATCATAATCATGAAAATTGACATTCAAGCTCAAAATTCCTTTAAACATGAAAACCTAAAAATCATCAAAACTAATTAATCTTCAAGGTATATGTATGTCCTATACAAATTAAAGTATACATACATATCCAAACACAACGAGTCCACAAAGATATATGCAAGAAGGCACATGGCTCAAAAGGATGTATATGTATAAACAATAATTTGGATAAAATGGACATATACATGAAGTTAAAACATAAACACATGAAAAACATGAAAAACTAAATTTTCATTAAAACAAATTTCATTTCAAGGTACATGTATGATTTGTCAACACAAAAAGTATACATACATATCCCTAAACACAATTGAGTCCATATATATATATATATAGATTTGCATGAAAGGCAAATGACTCAAGGGGTATACATGTATATCTTAAAGTTTGGCAAAATAGACATATACATGAAATGAAAACACATAAACATAAAATAAATCCAAAAATAGGAATACAAGTTTAAAATGCATGGATCATCAAAACTAAACTATATTAGCACATCTAATGGGTTCAAATAAGCAATCAAGCACAAACATATATAGATTTATTTGTGGCCCACTATAAGTACAAGTATAAATCCTAGTCTTAATGAAAACTAACATTTAAACATATATTCAAATCATGAAGCATCAAAAACAAGATAAAATCATCATGATAAATTTTAAACATGATTATTATGTAAATTCACATGTTATTAAACCTATGATAAACATGATAGCTAAACAAATGGTGAGAACACTAAAATAATAGTCCATATTAAACATGGGTGTCTCAAAAGGGCTATACATGCATGTCAAGGATCTAATAAGCATGGCATTATCATAATAATCAACAAACAATAAAATAAACAATGAATATGAAAAGCATGCAAACAATAATTAGGAGTTAGGAATCGTTACCAAAACCTAAAAGGCAACTTCCCTTGTCTCCGAAACATGGTGGTCTTCTCCACCAAACATCCCTTAAAAGTGATGCATCCAATTGATTTTCTTGAAGCTCGGAACGCATCCACTCCAAGATACCTATACTCTCACGTCTGCGAGAGCCCACACCTACATCAAAAACTCTAGGGGTGGTCTTTGGTACCCACAACTTTTTGGGTCCATGTGGGTTAGTTCCTTCTCTAACCCAAACAAATTTATTTGCTAAATTTACATTATGTAATCTATCAAAACAAAATTTAGTAAGGTAGCACTTACGTCCACGATGTGTACAAGTGTACACATGAGCATACAAGTGATGATGGTGTCCGTGTGGAGCATGTGTATGTCGTGATGCGTGTGCATGCATATAGATGGAACTTGTTTCTTTCGAAACAAAGTTTCCAAACGTGTATGGCCCACAACACATTAGCTCAAAGTGGAGCCCAAACAATCTACACTCTTCTTAAGCAAAGATATATCATTATTAATTAAAGAAGAAGTGTAGCATGCAATAGGTGAAGTGTGTGATACTACCCTAGCATGGCAAACATGAGAAGAAATATCATTTTTCAAAGATTTATTTTTATTTAAACAAATTTCTAACTCTTTTGTAATAAAATCAATTTCCCTTTTAAAGAATCATTATCTATTAAAACAAATTCAATTTTTGAAGACAAAACATCATTATTTCTCAAAAGAGTTTCACAATCATTTTTATTTTTCAAAAACTTATTTTCTTTAAGTGCAAGTTCTAATTGAGATCTCAATGAATCCCTTTCATTATAGACCTCAACCTTCTCTTGCAAAACATTGTTAAGTCTAGAATGTAAACTTTTATTTTTTTTCAATTTCTAGACTTTTTTTTTTCAAAATTTTATATTTTTCAATTAATTTTTCACAAACTATAGATAGTTCTTCATTTAAAGCATGGGGATCAACAAAATCATGTGAAGAACTAGCATCATCATCATCATCATCTAAGTGGGTATCCGAGTGTACCTCAAGGGAGTCATTCCCTTGGACCGTATAGCATTGTTGCGGCTCGGATTTATCCACTAGATTCCTCTTCTTGTTGGATTGGCATTTGAAGCTCGGAGGTGGTGGTTGTGGTTGTCAACTTGTTCCACACTGCAAAGGCGGAATCAAGATTAGAAACATGCATAAGATATTCTCTAGGTAGCGTGCTTCTAATGGCCTCAAGGGCTTGTGCATTGGCCCCTACATGCTTGCTATCACTAAGGTAGGATTCCTTGGTAATGGCAAGGTGAACCTTATAACCTAGGGTTTATAGGTAGATGGACATCTTAGTCTTCCAAACAATGATGTTGGAAGGGTCAAACATAAGTGGGGTCATAAAGTCCATGGATCCAAACTATATGTGTGCAAACAATCAAATGCAAATGTAGATTAACAAACAAAGGATTTCACTCCTAGGATGTTAAGCCTAAGTATCAGGAGCGTAGGCTCTGATACCAACTGTAAATGCTCTGATACCAATTGTAGGATCACCTAGAGGGGGTGAATAGGTGATGGCTAATCTAATGGTCACTTAATGCCAAATAATGCGGAAGTAAAAACTATTATGACCTAAACAAACTATTTAAACTAAACACCACGTATAACACAAGAGTGTAGCCGAATTCCCGTGAAGGGCTCTGGACTAACTCCTCTTGATTCACCTAGATATGGGTTGAGGTGCTATATGAAGCTCTTGTGGTTAAGTATAAGTAAGGCACACACAAACAACCAAGCATATAAGAGATATAGCAATATGAAATAATGCAAGGCACAACACAAGCAATATATGATATAAATGAATGAATGATGCTTTGCACAATATAAAAAGAGAGAGAGAGAGAGAGAGAGAGAGTTAGAGATAATGGATCAAACGCAAACACAAGGATATGTTTCGAGGTTCGAGCCCCTAGCTCTACGTCCCCGCCTTCACCGAGAAGGATTTCCAATCCACTATACTCTCACCGAGGGAACCTCCACCGAGGAGGATTTGTTACAACAAGGGAGTACCGAACTCCTCTCTCAAACACCGCCTCACAACCGAGGGGTAGGCCCGTAGCCAAACAATAACCAACAAACACCTCTACCGAAGAGGGTAAACAAACCAAACTCTACCTCACAATAGAGGGAGCAAACACAATCTCAACCTCTACCAAAGAGGGAGCAAACCAATCACCCGATCAACCTCTACCAAAGAGGGATACAACAAAAGCAAGGGTGTTCCACTTGGAGGCTCAACAAGCTCAAACAATCTCTCTTTTTCTCTTTTCCACAAAACAAGATCCTAATAGATTAGGATAGAAGATATAGCTCAAGTGGAAAAACTAGGTATTTTGAAAAACAAAAACTCAAAGAAATAATCTTGGGAAAACTCTTGAAGATAATAGAAACGAAGAACAAACACAAATTTCCAAAAATTCTATTTCCTTTGATTTTTCTAAAAACCTAAAACAAATAAGATTGGAAGTTTTAAAGCCCAAAAACACTTTTGAAATCTTTTAAAAACACTTCAGAAAACTGAGAATTTTTCTTGTCAAAAGTCTTATCAAAACACCCCAAGAGATGGGGTATTTATAGACCAAACCAGAAATTAGCCGTTAGGCTGATCTGTCAGCCTGACAGGCCTGCGATCGGCCGGCCCGGCCGACCGCCAACGGTCAAAAATATGACCGTTGGGGCATCCGGTCGACCGCACGGTCGACCGCCCAGATACAGAGAGCAAAGCTCTCTGGTTCGGTCGACCGCTCGGTCAGCCGGCCCACTGTGCTGCCAGACGTGCACAAGGCTGTGCACGTCGGTCGACCGTAAGATCGACCGGCCCTTGGTTCGATCGACTGTGCGGTCGGCCGACCTGGCCTGTCAGCCACTGTCCTGGGTCAGAAACTGGGGTTAAAATTATTTTAGAAAATCTTTTTATCTCTTCTAAAAATCCCAAAAATAGTTTTATCATTTTGCATTGATACATAAACATGTGATAAAGAATTTAGCTCAAATATCAAGCATATGAAACTATTTTTGTGTCTTATCATTTTTACCAAAAACTAAAACATGTATTTTATCAAACTTTGATTTTTAACACATGAATAGGAAAGTCAAAATAAGTTTGTTTAAAAGTTAAGCATGCATGTATAGAAAGAATACATCTACTATACATAAACCAATTAAACTTGTTTTGATCAACTATTCATGAAAACAAATATTGGTTAAACTAAAAACCGAAAAACCAATATCCAAACATAAAAACGTGTGTGTTGTGCACTTGAGCATATCAACTATTCTTATCTTTACACATGGATCTAAACACACTAAACTAAAATAGGATACCTAAGTCTTCTTGATGATCTTCATCTTCAAGTTGACTCGATTCCAAACCGTGATCCACCGAGTGCAAAGGTATGATCTTGATGCTCGGGCACAGGAATCACCAAGTGAAAGCTGCCAAACTCCTCTTTTTGAAGCAATCACCAACTAATTTCTTGATCAATGATCTGTAACTAAAATCACATGATAATTAGTAAACATAACTACATGAGTTAATCATCATCAAAACTAGAGAGGAAGGCCTCCGGGCCAACAAATAATACCTCTCTTGTATGTTTCTAGGTCTACGGTGTGCAATGAAGAAGAATATCCTAAATCACTATTTAATGAGTGATTAAAGGCCTATAATATAGCCATTGACTTTGGAGAGAAGTTTAGTCAAAACCAGGGGCCCAAAACCAGAAACCGGACCATGCAGCCGAAAGGGGACACTCGAGCGGCGCTGAGCACGCGGCGCTGCACGCGCCGCCCAGGTACAGCCGCGAAAACGTGGCCCAGGCCGCGTTTTTCGCGGCCGTACAGGTGCGGCCGCGGCCGTGCTTTAGGCTAGGGGTTGTCCCCTGGGCCCCTTTCCCCTGGTGCCTATAAATACCCCCTGGGGTTCTTCTTCAGAGAGATATAAGAGAGTAGTGTAGTTTTTCTTTTCATGTTGTAGTTTAGGGTAGTTTAGATTAGTTCTTCTTCTTCTTCCTCTTTGTATTTTCTATTTCTTTTAGATCTTGTATTAGGAAAAAGAGTGATACATGAGTGGAAACCGAGAGTGCTTGTAATAGAAGGTGACAAGTTATAAAAGGTTCTCTTTACCTCTCTTTGTTTTCTCTCTAACTCTTTTTACATGTTTAGCTAATTTTTCTCTCATGGTAACTAACTACTAACCATTAACTTGCTAACTTCTTAATTGATAATCCACATGAATCTAATAGCCTCTACTTGACCTTGCTCTTGCAAGAGCCATTGTTGGCTCATGATAATGGATCTAACACTCTAACATCCTAACTCTCTAACAAGCTAACATTAATTTACTCCATGTTTACTCTTATTTAGTTTTGATGGTTTAAGTGTAACTTGCACTTGTTGTGTTGAGTTTAGATATGAAAGTTATCGCATGGGTCATGCTTTGAAACGCTCTTAAGTCATGGAGTAGTGATGGCTAATGATACATGTAAGGCAACTATCACTAAGAGGTTAGCTTGTTAGTGGAGCCATTAGTAGTTAGTAATCATGGGTTTTCTTTCTTTTTCATTTTATTTAGATATACAAACAAAATCACAAATATATTCTTTTCTATGTTTCCCACTTCTTTATTCTCACCGTACTTCTCTTTTCATTCTTTGTTCTTTTCTTTTAATTCTTTAAAACATTGAAGAACTGTTAACATACACATGAACATACCGTGTAAGCTTTTATCGCCTCCCATCCTTGTGGATTCGACTCTTTTAGCCTCTATGCTATAACGGAAGATTGAGGAAGCCAAAGTACACACACTTTTAATTATTGATTTCAAAACATACACTTTTTGTGTGCGGTTTTCCCACGATCATAGGACCAAGACAAATTTTAGGGAGAATATTTTTCTTTACTTTGGAGGAACACCCACTGTAGAGAAAAGAGGGAGATGGAAGAATATTCTTCTTTGGAAGGCACAGATTCAGACAACAATTCTATTAAAGAATCTGTTAAATTTCTTGAGTCTTCTTTCAGAATGAATCTTCAGGATCTTTTGGAAGTCACTTTGGAATCCGAGTTGCAGAATTTTCACTTTCTGTTGGAAGTCACTTCAGAATCCGAGTTGCAGAATTTTCACTTTGGAATCTGAGTTGCAGAAGAAGGAATTTGTTCAGCGTTGCTTTTGTTGTGTTTCTGTGTCTAAATGGGAGAAATGGAGCGCTATTTATAGCGCTCCGGGAAGGGCAAATCCGTCCTAACGGTTGCAACGGTTCGGTCTGAACCGTTGTAATGGTTCGTTCTAGACAGAAACAGCACAACTGTTGTAACGGTTCACGGTGATTTCCTGTCAGTCGTTGCGCGGGTGCGGGTCCGGATAGCGGAGCGGGCGCGATCCGCTGTAACCCATACCCGTAAGACCCGGTTCAAAAAGAATCGGAACGGGTAGGGAACCCGAGCCCGAGCTCCGGGCGCCGGCCAGTCGGAGGCAGCGGCGCGCGCGCGTGTGGGCATGATTTCCCCCTAATCGCGCACGAAAACTCCAAGTACCCATAGGGCACACCCTTTGTTCCCATTTTTCTCTATTTAAACACTTCAAACTTCCATCCCATGGCCCATGTGGAAAAATGCTTTTAGCTACCTTTAATCTCCTTTGGGCTTTTGAATTAGGCAAACTTTAGACTTAAATATCTCATTCATTCGAAGTCGGTAACATGTGAATATACCACGTTCATCCCCAATGAAAGGAGAACACACTCCAACCATTATTTAATTGATTCTATCAACAGATCTCGCCGTAATTCAACTCAAAGATTCACATTTAATTCTTCATATTTCCCAACAAAGTTAAATATATGATCTCCCGCAATTACATTTTAATGATATACGGGTATAATCTCCCGAAATATACGGGTGCAGCCACGTCCGTGCTTTAAGCCAGGGGTTATCCCCTGGGCCCCTTTCCCCTGGTGCCTATAAATACCCCGTGGGGTTCTTCTTCAGAGAGATATACAGAGAGTAGTGTAGTTTTCTTTTCATGTTGTAGTTTAGGGTAGTTTAGAGTAGTTCTTCTTCTTCTTCTTCCTCTTTGTATTTTCTATTTCTTTTAGATCTTGTATTAGGAAAAAGAGTGATACATGAGTGAAAACCAAGAGTGCTTGTAATAGAAGGTGACAAGTTATAAAAGGTTCTCTCTTTACCTCTCTTTGTTTTCTCTCTAACTCCTTTTACATGTTTAGCAATTTTCTCTCATGGTAACTAACTACTAACCATTAACTTGCTAACTTCTTAATTGATAATCCACATGAATCTAATAGCCTCTACTTGGCCTTGCTCTTGCAAGAGCCATTGTTGGCTCATGATAATGGATCTAACACTCTAACATCCTAACTTTCTAACAAGCTAACATTACTTTACTCCATGTTTACTCTTGTTTAGTTTGATGTTTAAGTGTAACTTGCACTTGTTGTGTTGAGTTTAGATGTGAAAATTATCGCATGGGTCATGCTTTGAAACGCTCTTAAGCCATGGACTAGTGATGGCTAATGATACATGTAAGGCAACTATCACTAAGAGGTTAGCTTGTTAGTGGAGCCATTAGTAGTTAGTAACCATGGGTTTTCTTTCTTTTTCATTTTATTTAGATATACAAACAAAATCACAAATATATTCTTTTCTATGTTTCTCACTTCTTTATTCTCACCGTACTTCTCTTTTCATTCTTTGTTTTCTTTTCTTTTAATTCTTTAAAACATTGAAAAACTGTTAACATACACATGAATATACCGTATAAGCTTCTATCGCCTCCCATCCTTGTAGATTCGACTCTTTTAGCCTCTATGCTATAACGGAAGATCGAGGAAGCCAAAGTACACACACTTTTAATTATTGATTTCAAAACATACACTTTTTGTGTGCGGTTTTCCCACGATCACAGGACCAAGACAAATTTTAGGGAGAATATTTGTCTTTACTTTGGAGGAACACCCACTGTAGAGAAAAGAGAAATATGGAAGAATATTCTTCTTTGGGAGGCACAGATTCAGACAACAATTCTATTAAAGAATCTGTTAAATTTTCTGAGTCTTCTTTCAGAATGAACTTCAGAATCTTTTGGAAGTCACTTTGGAATCCGAGTTGCAGAATTTTCACTTCCTGTTGGAAGTCACTTCAGAATCCGAGTTGCAGAATTTTCACTTTGGAATCTTAGTTGCAGAAGAAGGAATTTGTTCAGCATTGCTTTTGTTGTGTTTCTGTGTCTAAATGGGAGAAATGGAGCGCTATTTATAGCGCTCCGGGAAGGGCAAATCCGTCCTAACAGTTGTAATGGTCCGGTCTGAGCCGTTGCAATGGTTCTTCTAGACAGAAACAGCACAACCATTGTAACGGTTCACGGTGATTTCCTGTCAGCCGTTGCGCGGGTGCGGGTCCGGATAGCGGAGCGGGCGTGATCCGTTGTAACCAATACCCGTGAGACCCGGTTCAAAAAGAATCGGAACGGGTAGGGAACCCGAGCCCGAGCTCCGGGCGCCGGCCAGCCGGAGGCAGCGGCGCGCGCGCGTGTGGGCATGATTTCCCCCTAATCCGCACGAAAACTCCAAATACCCATAGGGCACACCCTTTGTTCCCATTTTTCTCTATTTAAACACTTCAAACTTCCATCCCATGGCCCATGTGGGAAAAATGCTTTTAGCTACCTTTAGTCTCCTTTGGGGTTTTGAATTAGGCAAACTTTAGACTTAAATATCTCATTCATTCGAAGTCAGTAACATGTGAATATACCACGTTCATCCCAATGGAAGGAGAACACACTCCAACCATTATCCAATTGATTCTATCAACAAATCTCGCCGTAATTTAACTCAAAGATTCACATTTAATTCTTCATATTTCCCAACAAAGTTAAATATATGATCTCCCGCAATTACATCTTAATGATTACCCCTCCCCCCCCCCCCCCCCCCCCCCCCCCCCCCCCCCCCCCCACACACACACACACACACACACACACACACAACACCCCCAACCCCCACACACACACACAATGCAACCTAAGAATCTTGATATCTCATATCTAATTGATCATCTCATAATTAATTTAATAGATAAAAACTCAATATTTGTGCACATGAAGAATTAACTGATGATCACTAAATAAAATGTATCATATACACTTTTATTATGGTTATATTTAGACATAACACTAACAGTCTCTTACTATTTAGAACCAATTTCTCTTGCTTAGATTATCAACCATGAGTAGTAGTGTAGGCAGCTTAACCATACAAAGACTTAGACTGGAATGAGTGCAGAAAATAGATTTTTTTGTCTTGCACTCAAGATTGTAAAAGTGGTTGCTTTGCGAAGCTTTCACTCAAATAAATTGCATAGGACCAATACTTATTAAAAATTGAAAAAAGCTGTCGTACTTATTTGCATGGAGCCAAAGTACAGTAATCCTAGAAAAGACTTAACTAGAAACTAAGAAGCAATAGATATGAGTTGTTTCTCTTTTTCTTTTTCCCTTCCCTTTTAAGAAAGTCCCCAAGATGGCTAAAGGAAGAATAATCACAATGGTCTCATTCCGCAGAAAGAAGTGCGGAGGAAAATTCTCAAGAAATTTCTCCACACCATGAATTATAAATAAGTCGGCAGGTTAAAACATTCACAAACTAATAAGCACTTTACGTGAAAAATCTGAAAGGAAAAACCAGAGAGAGAGAGAGAGAGAGAGAGAGAGACGAGAGAGAGAGAGAGAGAGAGAGAGAGAATTCGCTACAATTAGAGGGTTACAAAGAATTCTGCAGAGTAATGTTACGATTACAATCTCTAGGGTTCTATCCCCTGTGAATAAGGGGGAGATAAGTATTTATATGTGAGAGTTATTGATCTGAATCGGGTTTGTCAAGATTTCCGTGTCTGAACCAGCTCCGAATCCTAACTGCTTAAACCATCTCAACTGTAATTTGTTGGAGTGGTTTCCAACGTCGCCGAGATAGTTTGGATTGGCGTATCTGGTTGTTACAGTCGCCTGATTCTCGCATCTTTTGGATGGGAACGAATCAAGCTGATCTCGTGATCTCTGAGATTTGACAGGTGTTGCGATCTCGCAGAGGTCAAGAATTGACCACTACAAGAAGAAAGAAAAAAGGTTTCAGAAATTGAATGGTGGTATATAATTTGCTAAATAAATAACATTTTTTGTTCTAAATCATTTTGTCTTTTTACGTTTTGAGAGGATAAATCAAAACCCTAATGCAAAAGGAAACCTTGTGCTCACCACAAAGAGTCTTTCCTACAATGATATAATCACACTTGCAATCAAACAATCTTTTTCTCAAATAGGTCTTTTATTAAAATCAAGAGTACAAGTTAATTCTCAATGCTAATATGATGATGACTTAACTTGTTACCCTTCAATTGAGTACGTATATGTATGTCATCTACCCTTAATTGCACATGTAAACTTCTCTCCATGCACGGATCAATAATCTCAATCTTGTATCATGGGTAGGAAAATCAGGTCTTCATGTCTATTGCAAGCATGGGACGGGTGGATTGATAGTGTCTCCCTTGGTCCCCTGCGCATTGAGGCAAAAGCCCATCGGCTTTGGTCCTCCGGCGGGCACAATGTTGACGTCCTCCATGGTGATGCCTCTGCACGGCGAGCTTGCGCTGCAGTTGAGGCTGATAGCCATCATGCTCGAGGTCGTCCCCGTCGCTCCGATGTAATGCACATCCTGAATTTGAACAGCCGATCCCTTCACCAACAATTGCAGCTCAAGTTAGTAAGAGTCTCACGTTCAAGTCTCGGCTACAGCTTTATGTTTCAAAAAAAAAAAAAAAGGTAATAAGCCAATTTTTTCACAGTAGAATGTTGAAAATAAGAGGACTTATGCTAATACAAGGAATTGTTTCATTTTGCACCTACGGAAAGACTAAAATTAATGTGGTCTTTTAAATGAAGAATAATTTGAATTTTTGAAAAATTGCGACTGACGATCCTTTTGAATTCCATGCGTAACTAATATACATCTAATTACCTACCTTGTTGTCACAACTTGCACTATGTTCACAGTAGAATTGATCTATAATTATTGGATTCTTAACCGAGGAAAATTCAACACTCTGAAATGTGATGTCCTTTACAAGTCCCGAGCCGCCCTAATTCGAAAACAAGTTAATCAATAGACAAAAAAAATGCTAGCAAATATATCATATGACGATAATATTAGCGGTATATGCAATAGTTTTAGTACCGGCCAAGTCTTAATCCTCACTCCATTTGTAGTTCTCTCAAAATGACAGTTTGAAACATGTATTTGCTCCGCGGATGCGTTAGAACCATCTTTACCCAAACTCCCAATGCTGCAAAGCCAAAATGATTAATGATAATGTGATGCATAAGCTGCGATATCGGTTCTCAAAAGTAAATATGATGCTTGTATGCTCAAATTATATATTATAAAAGATTGTACTTGTAGTGTAGACGCATTAATTGAACATATCTGTTCACAAGTTATGAACATATCTGTTCATTTGATTTTCAAGGCAAGTTATTAGATATAATAAAAATTTCTATTTCATTGTTATCCATGAAGCTTTACATGCCCAAAAAAAAAAAAAAAAAATCCAAGTTTTTAACCATGAACAAACCTTATGCCATGTCCTGGCCCACAATTTATCTGGCTAATGTTAATATTCGATGTACCAGTTCCAAGAGAAATGCAATCATCTCCTGTAATATTACAAGAATAAAATTTACAAGAACAAAAAAAAAGTGAATATTTCAGTTAAATAACAAAAAATGGTTTTTATGGGATTTAACCCGAGAGTACCTGTTCCAATTCTAGAGTTCAAAATTTCAATCTGTTGAGATTCTTCAATGTGCACACCATCAGTGTTGGGACTGTCCTCAGGGGCTGTAATAGTGAGGTCACTCAAATGAGCCCCATTTGTTTCGTGAATGGATATATGCATCATTGGGCTGTTTATAAATCTCAAGCCACTCAGCCTCATATTGTTACAGCCCTCAAATGCTAAAGTCTGCACAAAATTAGCGAACTTTAATATATGAAGTGATCTTTCTTTTTCCCTAAACCTCAAGAAAACAATGCTTACGTTTGGTGCACCAGAACATTGCTGCAACATGAAGAAGGGAAAGAAGAGAGAAAAAGGAATAGTTAGTGAATGTAGGACCACATGTATGGATAAAAAAAATCAACTATTCATATAGGAAATGTATGTACATTGTTGGATCTACAAGTCCACCAAGCCTTCCCACTTCCATCAAATTGACCGCTGCCATCAACCATTATTCCTCCTGTTATGTGCATAATTGTAATCCAATGTTCATTTTCGGATCGCTTCCATATTTGATTAGGCGCCAAAATACTCCCATCAACCTGTATTATTCATACATATAGCATAGTTCGGTTCGGTTAAAATATTGACAAGTGTAGTGTGAGATTAAGATTAATTATGAATTTTGACTGATATTTTCTCTAATTGTGACAACAATACCTGAAGGTGAACTAGAGACTTGCAAGGGCCTGAGAAGACCACAGGACCAAGCAAAAATGTCTTTCCTGAAGGGATTATCATGGTAGAGGGCATAGCAGCTCCACAGGTTGCATTCCAAGCAGAGGAAAATGCCTGCAAATATTGATAACCATGAGTCATTGCTTGTGATGTGCATGGTGCAATGAATTTTTTACTCATGTTGGAAACATCCTAATAAGTACAAGATATATGTATAGGTTCTCCACCTGAATATTTATAATCTAAATTTAATAGAAATATTTACCCAACAATTCGTGCCTTTTTTTACACTAGCAGAAGAAATTATAAACCCAAAACAAATTAATTGTGTGTGTAGTATTTCTAGTTACTTTGTATCATCAGTTTTGCCATCTCCTACAGCTCCATGATCAACAACATTGAATGTGGCAGCAAGCCCTCCAGCGACGAAACAAGCCAAATAGCACAACAAAAGAAAATTTGCTCCCTGTTTCAAAATAACAAAATTTTAATTAACTATATAAAACAAACATTGCTACATGTATGAAAGAAGTCTTTCAAAAAGTGATTCAAACAAAATACATGAAATTATGTATTTCTACATGGTTAAGAATGCAAGAAAAAAGAATAATATGTTAATAATATTAGTAATTTACCATGTTTGTTTTTAGAAGGAAAAAACAATGAAGCATGAGTGTTCAGAAATGATCTCATGCACAGTGACCTAAAGGGTGTGGACAAGTTGTTTATATAGAGAGGTCATAGCTTCAATGCATTTCTGCACGAGATTCTGTTGATCTACCTAATTATTTTTTTCTAAAAATTTTGCAGAGACAATGAAATATAACTACATTTATATAAAGGTTAATCGCAAACACACCCCCTGTAGTATAGACAGATACACCCCATGTAGTATATGCACTGGAACAGATACACCCCCTTAACTCTTTTATTAGCAAATAGACCCCCATACTTTCATATTTTATTAATTCAAATAGACCCCCTGTAGTATAGACAGATACACCCCATGTAGTATAGACACTGGAGCAGATACAGCCCCCTCAACTCTTTTATTAGCAAATAGATCCCCTACTTTCATTTTTTTTAATTCAAATTGGGTTAATTTCATATTTTTAATGGGTTTTTAAAAAACCTATTTAAATAAATAATTAGAGAAATAAGCCTCCCCAAAAAATATTTATCAAAATCGACCTCTGACAAGTCATATCAGTGCCACACGGGATTCTCACTGCCAGCCAGAGGCGGAGTCAGGATTTTGGGACAAGTGGGGCACAGGTTCAAGTAAGGCACAAGTTCAAATTGTGTTGGAGCTTAGATAGGGCACAAGTTCAAATTGTGCTCTCCAAAACTGCTCCATGTACCTCTCTTTTGTATTAGAGATATATATTTTTTTTCAAATTCATGGAAGGCACTTGCCCTACCTGGCTTGAATGTGGCTCCGCCACTGCTACCAGCGTGGAGTTGACGATTGCGAGCGGTTGAAAATTTTCGTTCAGGTTTTCCAAACCCAAACGTAAAATAACATGTTATTTTGCGTTCGGGTTTAAGAAACCCGAACGTAAAAAGAATTTAATTTTGAGTTCGGGTTTTCCAAACTCGAACCAGAGAACACCCACACAACAAGTCAATTTTTTGTTCGGGTTTCCGAAACCCGAACGAAAAAAGTTTTGAACCTGAACTCGAGCCTGCACTCATATTTACTTTTTACTTAACTTTTTAATTCTCATTCTCACCTCTCTCTCTCTCTCTCTCTCACCCTAATTCCCTCACTCTGTCTTTCTCCCGACAAGCAGGCTGACCAGCGTCGACGACGATCATGCCGCCAACAACGACCACGCTATCAATGATCATGCCGCCAGCGTCGACGGCTAGGCCAAGGTAATTTGTTGCAATTTTGATCTTTGTGATTTTTTTGGATTTGTATATAACCAACATGATACTTTATAGAAAAGAGAAAGAGGCTCAAGGGAGTTTGAAGTGTATCATTTTTTTGGAAGGGAGATTGAAGTTTATCATTTTTTTGGAAGGTAAATTTCAGGGTATCTCAGAGCGCTCCACTCTATTATAAATAAATATGCGTAGTGGTTATCCATCCTCCTAACTAAACTCCTGAGTGTCTACAGGGCGAATTGAGCCAGCGGTTACTGGAAAGCAAACTCAGTGTCTTACTGCTCAAACCGCCTAAGGGAGGCTTCGAACCCGTAACCACTTGAAGTGTATCATGTTGGTTTTATACATCATGTAAAGCAGTGCATCATATTTTTGTTGGATTGATTTTTATGATTTTTATATGGTATCATACTGTATCTAAAGAAGATCACACACACATGTCAAACAATTTGTAATTTTGTCAAGCTTGAGTATGAAATTTTGTTGGATTTGTTAGATTGATCTAATAAGTATTATATTGCTTGATATCAAATCAGGTACAATGTCTAATATAAAGTTACATATTCTTTGTTGATTTAATGGTAAGCTAATAATAGATAAGGAGAATAAACTAATAATCTTGATGGAAAAGTAAAATCAATGTCAGTGAGAAAGAAAACCATACTCCTTGAATTGATAGAGAAAATTCATCAAGTTTTAAAAATTAATCAAAATGATTATCAAATTAAAATAACTTGCAAGTGGTCAGTTGCACGCGGACATTACCAAGTAGTGGTCATTGCTGATGATGAATACACACGTATTATGCTTGACTTGTACCCATCCGTGAATACCATTGTAGTTTATGCAGAGAAAGTCTATGTGAGTCATCAGTTCCCTGAAGTTCAAGGAGAATTCTCTCGTATGCTCGATTTGGATAATGAGTCAATGGGCTTCATGTCACCCGTACTGCACATTCCACACACAGACGTTCCAGCATATCCAAACATAATGAATTATTCATGTCTTCAGGGCCCTTCAGAGCACCAAGTGCAAATTGATAAATCACGTAACTAATTCAATAATTTTTATACTTGAAAATTTTTCATGCTTCAGTTTTAATTATAAGAATATTCTATAAATATAAGTACTTATATGGCATTGAAGATATTGGTCCCTCTGATGTTGGTGTTTCTAATGTTGCTCCCTCTGATGTGGTGTTTCTAATATTGAACCATCCATGATGCCTCCAACATTAGTGCACAACGAAAGTGACGATGATGACACTGACAAAAAAACTTGCCTTGCAAGAAGACAAGATGCACATTACAGCAGAAGGAGATGAAAATGGCACGGAGTGGGTTGACAATGTATATGTCAATAATGAGTATGTTGAGCTCCAAAATTCATATCCTGATGAATTTGAAGGTGAGGACTGGGTTTATATGACTGTTGTGGAGAATATAAATGCTAAACACACCCGATATGCCCCAGCCAATTCTACAGATGATTTGAAAGTTAGTGCTATATTGAATCAAAAGTAAAATTATTACAATCACTTAGTGAATGGTCCATCATTCGATCAGTTTCATTCAATTTCAAGCTTGTTAAAATGAATAAAAAATGCTACACAATAATTTGTGGTATCGATAATGCAGGTGGTGGAAACACATGCCCATGGAGAGTTCATGCCTCAATCCCAAAAGAATCAAGGGGATACTTTGGAATTAAAAAAAATTGTACAAGAGCGTACATGACCATGTCGGTACCTCAATCCAATCATCGTCAGGCAACAACATCCTTTACGTGCAATGCCATTATGCTTGTGGTAAGAAGCAATCTTGATTTGACTCTCGGTAACATAATTATAGAAATCAATGATAAATTTAACATCACAGTAACATACCGTAAGGTGTGGCATGTTAGAACCAAGGCACTGTCGAAAATAATTGAAAATTGAAAATTGTCATATGAGACCTACTCCAATATCTTGAGGCAATTAAAAAAAACAATCTAGATACCGTAACTTGTCTGAAAGTTGAATCTCATGCATTGGAATATGGTTCGATTGTGTCCAATATAGTTTGACATATTATGGGCTTTTGGACCATCAATTGAAGGCTTTTCTTTTTATCACCCACTTTTTAGTCTTGATAGTACTGATTGTAGTTCATTTTTGCATCATTTTCCACTTTCATATCATGCTTTATGTAAATAAAAATAAAGTTTTTACTCCTTTTCTCTCTAAAATTGCAGGCCCACCATTAATGGAGAGGAAGGCCCATAATCAAGGAATTAATGGGATTAATTAAAGAGCCAAAAGAAAAAGCCCAAAGAAAAGCCCAGCTCTGGAAGTCGTCCACGAATATCCCCAGCTTTCTAGAAGATCCAGCGTGACAAACAGACTGTAACAGAACAGCAACAGAAATCGTTGGCGCAACGGCCAAGACTCTGCCACGGAAACGCGGCTCTGGCCGCGGATCCGCGGCAAGCATCTGGCCGTTGAGCCAGCGTTTGATCCCACGGCCAAGATTTGAGGGCCTCATCCTCTGGAGCCTATAAATAGACCCCTAGGGCCTCTGCGAAAGGGGGAGGAGAGAATAGGAGAGAAGAGCTTGTATTTTTGAGAGAATTGTAGGGATTTTCTCTAGCTTCCTTTAGTGCTCTTGTAATCTTCTTTCTCCTTCTAGAATTCTGCAAAGAGAGATAGAGTGAGTGTGAGATCTTATAATTGAAGTGGTGACAACTTGAATGTAAGGATTGATCCATCTTTCTTCTCATCTTTACTAATTCTAGTGCTTTACTTTCTTCAAGCTTTAAATTCCATTGCATTTTCTTCTACCATGAATTGTTGTGTTCTTTTCATTTCAATGTCTAGCTAACTCTCTAACATGACTAGCTAACCACTAATTTTACTAACTTTTAACTCTTGGGTGATTGCTAATTCATGTGATTCATTGGATGTTTTATTGTGATCTTGTAATTTCAAGTCTCTATTATCCCCAATGAAGATGAGTTACTCTAATTCTTGGTAAATGCTTGTTTTCATTCCATATGATTCATGTGAGCCTCATTTAGAGCCTTGTCTTTAGAACAAGTGCCTTGATGGAACATGGAGATGGAGTACCTAACTATGCTATTTGTTGTACAATTTCTTACTTCAATGCTAACTCGAGTATGGCTTTGAATGACTAATGAATCTTGTATCTTCTTCCTTAGCATTCCCTTGAGTGACACTCCTTGATTCCACCATTGAAAATCTATCTCGGGAGCCGATGAATCAATGAGGCTATAAGTCAAGCCGAGAAGATCACTCATCCTCCAAGTGGGAAAGTATTTGACCAAACAAGCAAGACAAACCTTTGCCGATGAATCAACATGAGGCATGCATCACCTTATGAGATTAGTAAGTTAGTAAATTAGAAGGGTTAGCTAGTCATGGTCTTTTCTATCTAAAGTCTTTTTAAGGTTTTCCTTCTCAAGTTTTCTTTCCAAGCTAGTAAAGTTTTCAAGTTCTTTTCACTTTCCTTTCCATCCTTTTCCTTTTTATGCAACAAAATCCACAACGAATTTTTCCTCTCTTTTCCATGTCATTTTGTTTTCCATGTCATTTTGTTTTTGTTGAACATAGAAGAACTCTCGTTTTCTTTCTTCAAATTTCGAAATCGTAAAGCTTCCATCGCGAGCTCTCCCTGAGGATCGACCCGTAATAGTTTATACTACTACGGTGATTCGGAAGGAGTAAATAAAAATTTGTGAATACATTTTAGAGTTTTTGAGCATCACTCACGAGTGTCGAATGTTGTTTCTAAACCCTCTCTCTCTCTGAATATAGTACACTCTTGCATCCGATCAGAATTTTTGGCGCCGTTGCCGGGGAGAACAACAGTTTTCATTAAAGTAAAGAACTAAACGAATTTTCTTCTCTGTTGCAGGTTACAGGTTGAAGAAACAGGAAACAAAGTATTGCAGTAACATATAAGTGGTCTTGGGCCTCTGCTCAAGAAAACAGAGACCAAGTACTCTCTGATTTGCCGCGTTTTCTCGGCCAAAGCCGCGGATCTGCGGCAAAGAGGAGTTGACTACTCACTGATTTTGTGTAGGGTTGCTTGCTTTGCAAAATTACAGCTGCTGCAAATCTAATTTCTTGTATGCTTTCACCAGGATCCTGCTAATAATCAACAGTAAAACATTTGTTGTAAAGTTTAAAAATTGATTAGACGTTTGCATTTTAGGCACATGTCTTTTCAATTCATTTACTTTACTGTTGAAGAGTGCTGGAGCAAGATATGTTCGCATCGCATTTCGAATAGGACTCACTTCTTGGTTGATTTACATCGCTTTGAGTGAACCTTGTTTGCATATATTGTACACTTGCACAAAATTGATTTTAAGGGCATCACCCAATAAACAAGATAAAGTGGAGGTTTCATCACCCTTTCCTTGGCCCAAAAATCATCATCCAGGCACTCACAATCCCAAGCTTTTTAATAAAATCTGATACACGTTGGCCCTAGGGACATTCGGACTCAGTAGGAGATCAGCTGAAGTTGGAAATTATTTTTGATTCATACTCCAGTCAAATCAGTGTCTAAGGTTGGGGATTAAGAGGTTTAAGCCTCGAAGATACCGTGGTTTGGCGTAATTAAGGCCCGTTGCTTACGCACAGATACCTCCCACCGTATTTTGCCCCTACCTGGTTGATTAGCTGTGGTCTGACTCGAGCAATAACCTTCTTTGGTTCATCGAACAGTTAGGAGTCGTCTAGGTTCAGGTATCCTAGATAGCTTGTGATTGATTTTTCTTTTCTTGTTTGTTATTTTCATTTTCTTTCGCTTGTGTGATCGGTGAACGTTGTCTGTGATTGTGTATGCAAGAGTGGTACCGGGATCCAAATTCTGTAAGACTTGTTAGGATTTCTACACTTACACAAACACCACCACCTGACACAATCTCAATCATGGCAAACAACACTTCGCTTCAAGACAAGTTCTACCCGATCCGCACTTCACTTCCATCATGCATTCTTCTCCCTGTGACCAATGAAAATAATTTTGAGCTGAAGCCACAATTTATAGACACACTCCCGCGATTTCATGGCCTAGAATCTGAGGATGCATATTTTTTCATTCGTGAGTTTGAAGAAGTATGTGTGATGATGAGAATTTCATAATTAACTGAGGACGCTGTTAGACTAAGGTTCATACCCTTCGCGCAAAAAGATATAGCTAAGAAATAGCTTTACAATTTTCCCGCCAGTTCGATTTCTTCATGGGATGATTTTGTAAAAGTCTTTTTTAAAAGTTTTATCCCATTTACAAAACAGCCCTCATGAGAAAGAACATTATGCAATTCAAGTAGGAATCCAATGAACCATTCTGGAAATATTTCGAACGCTTCAAAGACTTACTAGCCCTATGTCTTCATCATGGCATAGAGACGTGGCGGCAGTGCCAAATTCTCTATGACAGACTTGATTACTAAACAAAGACACTCTTTGAAACCATGTGCCAAGGGGACATTTTAAAGAAAAATGAGAATCAAGGGTGGGATCTCTTTGAAGCCTTAGCCGAAAAAAACAATTCAGTGGGAGTCATGTCCAGAAAAACCCACTCCCACTACTTTCAGAACTGGTATGCATTCAATAGAATCTTCTATAGCTGCTGAGGCTAAAATAACACAATTGATGAAGAGGATAGAACTGCTTGAATCAAGGGAACCTACTGCTATAAACCAGGTCAACCCACCACCTGTGGTCAAATCGGGTTGTACCTATTGCCATGATCTCAATCATCTGTTCGAAGAGTGTCCTGTTTACCAGTCTCAAATGTATCAGGAGAACACGAGTGCTGCTTACACCAGACCCAGCTACAATCCATACTCCAAAACGTACAATCCGGGATAGCGAAACCATCCAAATTTTTCCTGGAGTCAGTCTGGTCCTGAGCAACCAAAGCAACCATTTTCACATCAATATCCTGATCAGCCTCATCAACCCAGTTTCAACCAGAATCACCAAATTTTCATTCATGTCAGAGTCCACCACAATTCCAATCTTATCAGAGTCCACCACATTTTCAAACCAATTTCCAGCCCGCATATCAGCAACATCAACCCCAGAGTCATTCAAACAAGAGAATATCAGAATTGGAAAAAATGATAGAAACCCTATCCAAAACCCAGGCTTCAATGATGACCAACCAGCATCAGGATATGAATAAATTACAGGTCCAGATAGGGCAATTGGCTAATTCTTAAATGAGAGACAAAAAAAAATGCTACCAAGCCAGCCAGTGCCCAATCCAAAAAATCACTTCCCTCTGCATGAAGTTGAAGACATGGACCCTAGTCAATGCAACACTATTCATATTCTGAGATCCGGGAAGCGGGTAGATAATAGGGTTTCCAATCAACCACCCAAATCAGTGTCCAAATCAACACCTCCTGCTCCGGTACAACCAGCTCAAAATAATCCATCTTCAAGTTCTGAACCATCAACTTCCAAATCTAAAGAAAAAAAGGCAGATGAGCAACCATACAAGCCTATTGCACCATTTCCAAATAGGCTAGCAAATCAAAAGCTGAATGCTCATATGGAGAAGATCAGAGAAATGTTCAATCAGGTCCAAATCAATGTACCTCTTCTTGATGCAATACAACAAGTTCCATCATATGCCAAATTTTTAAAGAAAATGTGCACCAAGAAGAGGAAAGCAAATGTCCCCAAGAAAGTCTTCCTAACTTCAAACATTAGTGAGTTGTTCACTGGGCCAATTCCTGTGAAATATAAGGACCCAGGGAGCCCAACCATATCTTGTATCATAGGACAAACTACTATCAATAGGGCATTACTTGATTTGGGAGCCAGTATCAATCTTCTCCCCTTTTCTGTGTATCAACAACTAGGGTTAGGCTACCTCCGTCCGACCAAAGTTACGATACAACTGGCAGATCGCTCTGTGAAGATTCCCAAAGGGGAGATCAATGATGTCCTTGTCAGAGTTGGGGAGTTTATTTACCCTGTTGATTTCATAGTTCTTGAGACACCACCTGTGTCTAACTTCAATCATCGGGCTCAAACTCCTGTTATCCTGGGGCGACCATTCCTTGCTACTGCAAATGCCATCATAAATTGTAGGAATGGATTCATGAGGTTAACCTTTGGCGATATGACTAGAGAAGTGAATGTCTTCAACATAGACAAACAACCTTGTAAGATAAGAGATCAAACATTTGAGGTAAACTTTGTTGAAAATAATTGTGAGGAAGAGAGTGAAGAATCAGAAGATGAGTCGCTATTTCTTAATGAATCATTTCAAAATGAATGTAATCATCTTGATGTGGAAGAGCCTAATGTTAGAGTACCCTTTAAAAAGGGAAAATTTGAATTGGATATCTTCACTTTCAAAGAGCCAACCAAGAATGTATCCCATGAGGATATCATTCAAGAACCTCCGATTGACATACTTTTTGAAGACCTCTTCGAAGAAGAACTCATGTGTCTGGATGAACCAACTAAGGATCTGTTGATTAATTGCACATCTCTAGGGGAAAGTGTTGACCTCAGCTTTGAGGAGATATATGGAGATGAGTTAGAATTCCTCAGCATTCACAATGAAGAAGTTTCAAATGAGAAGAGTGGTGATGACAAGTTTTTGAATGAGGATTGTAGTGATATGAGGAAGAAACAACTAAAAAAGGTGAAACTGGGGATGTCGAAGGTTCAAATGACAATACAGTTGGCATCCCAGCTATGCCCTATAAAAAGGACCCATTGGAATGATTGGAAACGGGCTAGAGGGATAAGACCGAAAAAGTCCTAGGTGTGGGAGATACTTCATGTTGTACATTTTCCCTGTAAATTATTTTGGGACCCTTTTTGTAAATAATAAAAATAAAAAACAAAATAATAATAAAAGCAAAAACATAAAATAAAATAATACCTTCAAGAAAAATTGGACTTTGGTGCTAATTGGCACCAAGAGTTCCACCTCTTCATAAATCCCTTTTCAAATCAACCTAGGGTTGTAAATATCCAACTCCAACCTAGTGTAATATTGGGACTTCACCTCTTTCAGCCCCTTCTAAATTTCATCTACCCTGACCCTCTCCCCTCAACCTCAAACGCATCTCAGATCTAAAACAACCCCTTCAAGCGCCGCCCCTTAAATTTTTCTCCTCCACTGTCTCGGCAGTTCTGCCGCGTTTTCGTGACCAGAGCCGCAATTCCGCGGCTGTCTTTACTCTGCTGGTGCGCCGCCACGGTCTGTTGCAGGCGCGTTTCTCTACTCTTGGCCGATCCAGTGGCCGATCATCTGAATTCGTGATCCAGTGCCCTCTGCAAATCGGATTTGATTCCCCCCACGTATTCCGTGGGTGGTTTGCTTTCTAATCTTCCGATCTATTGTATTGATCTACATTTTTAGCATGGCACCTTCTTGTTTGCTGAGAAAGATTACTCTAAAATCTTTTGTGATAACAATGGGTATGGGCACATTTTCATTGATAGGATCCGTGCATGGGATTGGTACTCTCTTGTGTATGATATTCCGATAATGATGCATTTTATTGCCCCGAATTAGTGACATCATTTTATAATTCCATTGATCATGCATCGGTTAATCTTAACACATACCAATTCACGGTTCACATGCTCCTAGGAGACATTTTCATCATGATTCCTCTCCTTGAGGAACTCACTCACGTCCCTTGTTACCCACAACATAGCGACCCCTTCCCCTCATTGACTACATGATCATTATGGAGGCCCGCTGCACCGAACAAGACCGAGGGCTTAAGGCCAGTACCACCTTCTGTAATGTGCATTGCGTTGGACGATGGATCCAATGCAATATTTTGGGTCTGGACCACACCACTTCTTTAACAGCCCTGTGTTGCAAATACTTCACGACCTTATGACTAGGCAGCACACGGTCTGCCTCAATAAGACCATCTTCCATTCCATCATTACCAACTCCTCACGCACCTGGGGTGCTAAACATTCACACGTCATTCTGATTACGCGTCTCTGTAGGACTTTCCTACCAGACGCTGTATTTGACGCTTATGACCGGGTGTTTGTCGCATATGAGAGGGCCACTAGTGCCTATAACAGTTGCTTACATGCGGTCTGGACCCCTAGTATCCAGCTCGAGGATGTGCCAGTGGAGTCCTCTTCTGAGGAGAGTCTAGAGGAGGAAGATGAGCCCGCATTTTGGCACCAGGACCCCCCTACGGACTCACGTGCATTCATGTCCACCATTTGGCGGGGCATGAAGAAGAATTTTAGGGGACAAGTTCGGCTGAGGAAACAAGTGGAGGAGCAATCATCTAGATTAGATCGTTTTGAGGCCGGTCTTCAGCATTCACAGTCGGCTGGACCCAGCACCACCGCTGGTCCAAAACGACGACGGGGGTGACTCTGTTCTTTTACCTATTTCATGCATATTTTATCTTGCATACATTGAGGACAATGCATGAGATAGGTATGGGGGGTAGATACTAACTTAGGATTTTCATTTTTTTTTAGGATTTTTATTTTCGTTTTAGGATTTTTTTTTTCCTTTTTAGATTTTGTCTTTTAGATTTTTCATTTTCTTTAGATTTTACATTTTCTTTTTAGAAAAACCATAAAAAAAAGAGAGAGATAGAGAGAATTTTGATCCATTTTTAAAGAATCAAACTTGATTTTAGGGATTAAGGAAACTCTTAACTAAGATTTCTTAATATAAGTCGAAAAGAGGAGTTTTGTTAGATTTTTAGGTTAAGTAAAAAAGGATAAGAAAGATAGTTAGATTTTAATTCTTTCTTTAGCAAATATACATTAAACATATTGAGGGATTCATCAAAGACTTAGTGATTCTATTTACACATATATATATAAAAAAAATAAAAAAAAAAAAAAAATATATATAAGTATAAATAAATAAATAATTACTTAGCACTAATTAAGCTGGTTAGCTGTGCGTTAAGATGCATGGCCAGTCACGCCTAATGGTGGTTAAGTCCTTAGTATTCGTGGCCTAGTTTACTCGAGTCCTTGAACCTTAGGGATGTATCTTCATCTGGTGCCCTAAGACCGACTGGTTTGGGAGTCATCGGTAAGAGGCTCGTTACATGGGTAAATTAGAAAGCCTAAGGAAGCTAAGGAGGTGTAAATAAATAAATAATATATATATATATATGTATATATAGTAAATAAATGAACTTTAGTCTAAGAAAAATCCTTCATATTTATAGATGTATATATACTAGGTTTGATGCAAAATCCGATTTTCACTCTATTCCTTAAAAACTTAATCTAAGTTGAAGACAAAACTCTAAATAGACACTTATAAAAAGAATGACGAGTTTAGGGTAACCTGAAACTTATAGATCAAGTAAAATTCTTGAAAAATATGGATCAAAAATTTTCACTAACATTTTTCTTTCTTTTTGGATTTTGTGGGTGCAATTTGCTGAAAACCCTCAGGAGACAACACTCCTCCTCTAGGCTAGAGGTTTAACGGCTTGTTGCACGTGCTCAGTGCAATCGTGTCACCTACGAAAGTGGTTCAATAATTTAGCTAGGATTTTTTCTCTTTTTCTTTTGCTCGGGGACGAGCAAAAGTTAGGTATGGGGGTGTGATAGTAGTTCATTTTTGCATCATTTTCCACTTCCATATCATGCTTTATGTAAATAAAAATAAAGTTTTTACTCCTTTTCTCTCTAAATTTGCAGGCCCACCATTAATGGAGAGGAAGGCCCATAATCAAAGCATTATCAAGAAATTAATGGGATTAATTAAAGAGCCAAAAGAAAAAGCCCAAAGAAAAGCCCAGCTCTGGAAGTCATCCACGAATTTCCCCAGCTTTCTAGAAGATTCAGCGTGGCAAACAGACTGTAACAGAACGGCAACAGAAATCGTTGGCACAACGGCCAAGATTCTGTCGCGAAAACGCGGCTCTGGCGCGGATCCGCGGCAAGCATCTAGCCGTTGAGCCAGCGTTTGATGTCACGGTCAAGATTTAAGGGCCTCATCCTCTGGAGCCTATAAATAGACTCCTAGGGCCTCTGCGAAAGGGGGAGGAGAGAATAGGATAGAAGAGCTTGTATTTTTGAGAGAACTATAGGGATTTTCTCTAGCTTCCTTTAATGCTCTTGTAATCTTCTTTCTCCTTCTAGAATTCTGCAAAGAGAGAGAGAGTGAGTGTGAGATCTTGTAATTGAAGTGGTGACAACTTGAATGCAAGGATTGATCCATCTTTCTTCATCTTTGCTAATTCTAGTGCTTTACTTTCTTGTGCTTTACTTTCTTCAAGCTTTAAATTCCATTGCATTTTCTTCTACCATGAATTGTTGTGTTCTTTTCATTTCAATATCTAGCTAACTCTCTAACATGACTAGCTAACCACTAATTTTACTAACTTTTAACTCTTGGGTGATTGCTAATTCATGTGATTCATTGGATGCTTTATTGTGATCTTGTAATTTCAAGTCTCTATTATCCCCAATGAAGATGAGTTACTCTAATTCTTGGTAAATGCTTATTTTCATTCCATATGATTCATGTGAGCCTCATTTAGAGCCTTGTCTTTAGAACAAGTGCTTGATGGAACATGGAGATGGAGCACCTAACTATGCTATTTGTTGTACAATTTTCTTACTTCAATGCTAACTCGAGTATGGCTTTGAATGACTAATGAATCTTGTATCTTCTTCCTTAGCATTCCCTTGAGTGACACTCCTTGATTCCACCATTGAAAATCTATCTCGGGAGCCGATGAATCAATGAGGCTATAAGTCAAGCCGAGAAGATCACTCATCCTCCAAGTGGGAAAGTATTTGACCAAACAAGCAAGACAAACCTTGCCGATGAATCAACATGAGGCATGCATCACCTTATGAGATTAGTAAGTTAGTAAATTAGAAGGGTTAGCTAGTCATGGTCTTTTCTATCTAAAGTCTTTTTAAGGTTTTCCTTCTCAAGTTTTCTTTCCAAGCTAGTAAAGTTTTCAAGTTCTTTTCACTTTCCTTTCCATCCTTTTCCTTTTTATGCAACAAAATCCACAACGAATTTTTCCTCTCTTTTCCATGTCATTTTGTTTTCCATGTCATTTTGTTTTTGTTGAACATAGAAGAACTCTCGTATTCTTTCTTCAAATTTCAAAACCGTAAAGCTTCCATCACGAGCTCTCCCTGAGGATCGACCTGTAATAGTTATACTACTACGGTGATTCGGAAGGAGTAAATAAAAATTTGTGAATACATTTTGGAGTTTTTGAGCATCACTCACGAGCGTCGAAGGTTGTTTCTAAACCCTCTCTCTCTCTCTCTCTCTCTCTCTCTCTGAATATAGTACACTCCTGCATTCCGATCAAGTACACATTTATATGAAAAGTACAGAGGTTGTTTACTCATTGCCACTGGAGTAGATGTTACCAGTGGACTTTATCCATTGGCCTTTACTGTTGTAGAAAGTGAATCAAAAAAACTCTTGGCGGTTATTCTTATAGTGTGTTTATAATGTAACACTCTGTTCCTGGAATACGTACTTAGATACGTATTCTGATTTTCGATCATATTTTATGATTTTATTTGTTTTATGATTATTTGTGTGATTGTTTTGTATTGAATCCAGATTCGTGGACTCGGAGACAACCTAGTCAGAATCGGGAACCCGATACCAGCATAATGCACGATTTAACCTTTTTGATATGATATTTGACCAGTTTTAGTTTCAAATATCATTTCTAATATTTAAATTTTTCATGATTTTTTGAAATTTTTCAGAATTATTTACAAAATCTTCAAAACCGGTATCGATCGGTGTAGCTGAATGGTTCCCGAATTTTTAGTTTTCAAATAGAGTTGAATTTTTAGAAACGAGAGATTTTTCTGAATTTATCGAAAATCTACCGATTTTGGTGTCGACCAGTATCACCAGAAGATTACAGGATTTTTATTTGAAAACCAGATTGAAGGAAATTGATGAGGAGAAAGCGTCTGTATTTTTGATTTGTCACATACGTTGCATTTATGTTGTCACTTTACCACACTTGTTAGATAATAAATTATATTAATAAGTTGTCTTTTTCTTTGCTAAATGTAGGCCCAAATGCTCAAGGAAAGAAAAGAGAAACAAGCCAAAAGCCCACCAAATTCTGAATTAATTCAGAATAAATTTGAAGTAAAGAAATTAGCGCTAAATCTTGGCATATTAAGAGGTTGAGAAAAATCCTCCCTAGATCGAGCGATTGAAGCCACAAAATCAAAGCCTGTTTCGTCAACGGTTGTACCAGAAACAAGAAAACCAGCAGGAGATACGGGATACTCGTCAAACCCAATGCTCCCTCCTTTGGTGTGGCCACTTGGCCACACCAAGGCCACGGAAACGCGGCTCAAGCCGCGTTTTCGCGGCATAACAGTATCAGTTGGGGGAGCGTTTGCTCCTCCAATCTTCTCGGGATTCGCCTACTTTGGTTTTGGCTATAAATTCCTCTTTCAGCAGAGAAAAATGCAGCGAAGACTAGGATTAAGTTTTGCATTTATTTTCTTAGGATTTAGGCTCTTTGTTAGCTAGAAAGAAAGTTGTAATCTTGCTTTTTAAGTTGTAGTCCAGTTTCAAAAAACTTGTGAGAGAGAGGACTGAGAGCTTATTCTTGAAGATTGAAGTGACAGTAATACAAAAGTTGAGCCAATTTCTATTCCACTTGCAGTACGGTATGGGTTACATTATGTCTTTGTTTTCTTCTTCTTTCTCCATGGATAACTAAACATCTTTCTGGGCTTGCTATCGAACTCTCTCTTGCTTTTCTTCTCTCTTGTTTTTAAAAGAAAAAGACCCGATGACTCATATGAATGCCTTACTTAAAAGCCTTTCTTTTTGAAAGTGTTCTTGAAGGCACATGAGGATGGGTTTGGATGTTGAATTCACAACTCTTTCATGAATATCTCTTGAATCGTTTTTAATTTATTCTTGCTTCTTCGCGCGCTTGATTTTTTAACATTCGATTCTCCGATTTCTTGAAGAAAAAGACTCAACTCTTCTAACATCTTATGTGCTTTACTTAAAGCTTTCTGAAAGACAACTCTAAGTTTTGCAAATGATCATCTAAGGGACTTAGCATTTTAAGAGAAGAATAACCAATTGAGTAGTGAGATAGTGAGCCCAAACTTTCTTTATTATTACAAACAACAACACAATTTCTAAGTTTTCTAAATCACCTTCTCCAAAACCTTTTCTAAAAGTTGCAATTTTCTTTCATTCATCTCCTTCGTTCCATTCTCTTTTTCCTAACAAATGAACACAATTCCTTGTTTTAAAAACGAATCACCGAAAAGCTTTCATCGCATCCCTCCTTGTGGACACGACCCGTTAGCCACGAGCTACACGATAAATTCTTGAACTCATTGGTTGTTTCTCTTATTTTAGCAATCAATTTTTGGCGCCGTTGCCGGGGAGGAAACGGTGTAATTGTTTTAACAAGTTTTGTGTGTTTGTTTCAGGGACTTGAAGATCAAGATCTAGCATTCAAGCTTTGCCAAGAAGACTTGCAAATTCTGTGCCCCTACTCTCGAAAGTAGGAAACAGAATTTCAAGAAATTGCTTTGCAAAATCTGAAAATTTTCATTGGACTACTAAAAACTTTGTTTTGCAGGACATATTGCTCGCAAAAAATTTTAGTTTTTCTATGTCATATTTGTGCGAGTTTCACTATCCAACATCCCTGTTTTAAGTCAACAGTAAAATATTCGTTGAAAAGTTAAAAATTGATTAGACATTGCATTCTAGAAACGAGTCTTTTCAATTCCTTTACTTTACTGTTGAAGAGAGCTGGAGACAAGGTATGTTGCATAGCATATAGTTTAGGAAACATTCTTGGGTGATTTTGCTTTTGAATGCTACTTTTATATATCTTGCACACTTTGCACGAATCAATTCTAAGGGCAAAACCCAAATCAAGATAAGGTGGGGAAGTCATTACCCTTCCTTAGCCCACAAACCATCTCCAAGCACGCACAACTAAGCCTAAGTAAAATTTGATAGACGTTGGGCATAGGGACATCTCGAACTCACTAGGAGATTATCCTAAAGAGGGAAGGTGTTGGAAATTGACTCCTGCCAAATCAGTGTCAAGGAAGGGGATTGAGGCCGAAAGCCCGAAGATTGGTGGTTATTTAATTAAGGAACGTCTTTGACGGAAAACCTCCCACCAATCTTGCCCTGACCTGGCTGATTAGCTTGTGGTCGAAGTCTACATTCTACCTCTAGTGGACAATCAACCAGTTAGGAGTTGTCTAGGTCGAGGTTACCTTAGACTAGGCTTGGTTGATTTCTATTGTTGACTGTTGGTTGAACTTGTTTGTGTTTGTGATTGTGTATGCAAGTGTGGTCAAGAGACCCCAATTCATCTAGGTTGACTAGAAACACATCACCACCCAAGTTTGAACCAAGACCAGATCCGGTAATGGCTCAATCCACATCACTGCAGGATAGGTTCTACCCGATTAAGACCTCACTTCCATCTTGCATTTCACTTCCATCGGTTGGTGAATACAATTTCGAGCTCGAGCCTCAATTCATCAACACACTCCCCAAGTTTCATGGTCTAGAGTCGAAGATGCCTACTTCTTCATAAGAGAATTTGAGGAAGTATGTCTAATGATGAAAATCCCACACCTTGTAGACGACGCTATTAGGTTGAGATTTATCCCATTCGCACTTAAAGACCTAGCAAAGAAGTGGCTCTACAGCTTCGCAGCCGGTTCCATTACGTCTTGGGATGGTTTCATCAAGGTTTTCTTGAAGAAATTCTATCCTATCCATAAAACTGCTCTCATTAGGAAGACGATCATGCAATTCAAGTAAGAACCTAGTGAACCCTTCTGGAGGTACTTTGAACGCTTTAAGGACCTCCTTGTCCAATGTCCACACCATGGAATAGAGAAATGGCGACAATGCCAAATTCTCTATGACGGTTTAGACTATTCCACCAAAACCCTCTTAGAAAGTATGTGCCAAGGGGGTTTCTTGCAGAAAGATGAAGATGAAGGATGGGATTTGTATGAAAATTTGGCTGAGAAGACCATCCAATGGGAATCTGCTAATGAGACCTCTAGAAATCCTAACTCAATCTCTTCAAAAGGAGGTCTCCATTCCATAGAATCATCCATCGCTAATGAGGCTAAGTTAGCAAACCTGGCTAGAAGACTGGAAGCTCTAGAAACGAAAGAACCAAGTCCAGTCAATCAAGTCAGCCCGAACCAATTTCTACCCCCGGGCTGCACTTACTGTCAAGCCATGAATCATGTGTTCGAGGAGTGCCCAGTGTTTCAGGCTCAGCAATCCTACCATGAACCGATGAATGCGGCCTTTTCAAGGCCGAACAATAACCCTTACACTCCAACGTACAATCCCGGCTGGAGAAATCACCCTAATTTTCCATGGAGCCAAAACAACAATGACCATTCACGATCCAATCATGCTAGCTACTTCCATCATGGTAATAATTCTTCCAATCATCAACCCAACTTCTCCAATTTCATAATAATTCTCCCAACCATCCACTAAACTTTCCGAATTATCAACAGAACTTTCCTAATCAAACTCCACAATCCTCCTTCCAGAATCCTCAATTAGAAAGGAGAATGACTGACTTTGAAAGAAACATGGAGAGATATATGAAAAATCAAGACTTTCTCACGCAGACCATTTAGAGATTAGAGGTTCAAATGAGTCAACTAGCCAACCCACAGAATGAGAGACAAAAGGGTGCCCTGCCTAGTCAGTCAGTCACCAATCCGAGGAATTCCCAACAAGCTCATTTGGCTGAGGATCTTTCATTCAATCAATGTCATGTTATCCATACATTGAGGTCAGGAAAGAGAGTTGATAACCAAGTGTCAACACCACCCATTCCCATTCAGCACAACCAAAATCAAGCCTCCACCTCATCTAATCTGATTTCTTCCAATTCTGACGAGTCTGAAAAAGACAAGTCAGCCAGCCAGGTGCATCAGCCTATAGTACCATTTCCTAATAGGCTGAAAAATAACAAGCAAAATCCTCACATGGACAAGATAATCGAGATGTTTAACCAAGTAAAGATGAATGTGCCACTTCTTGATGCCATCCAACAAGTTCCTTCCTATGCTAAGTTTCTTAAGGACATGTGCATCAAGAAGAGAAAGACTAATGTTCCTAAAAAGGTCTTCTTAGCCACTAATATTAGTGAGCTATTTTCGGGTCCTATCCCTGTTAAGTACAAAGATCCAGGTAATCCCACCATTGCCTGCACAATAGGACAAGCCGAGATTAGTCGTGCACTTCTTAACTTGGGGGCAAGTATCAACTTGCTTCCATTCTCTGTTTATCAACAACTCGGGTTGGGTGACCTTAGTCCAACTTGAGTCACCATCCAACTGGCTGACCGTTCTGTTAAAGTTCCAAAGGGGAAACTAATGATGTCCTGATCCGGATAGGAGAGTTCATATACCTATCGATTTCATAGTTCTGGAGACACAACCTGTGTCCAACTCCAATCGTAAGGCTCAAACTCCTGTTATCCTAGGTCAACCATTCCTTGCTACTGCTAATGCCATCATCAATTGTAGGAATGGGTCTATGAGGTTAACCTTTGGGAACATGACTAGAGAAGTCAATGTCTTCAATCTAGGAAAACAACCCCGCGATATCGAGGACCAAACATTTGAAGTCAACCTAATTGAGAACTTGACAAGTGAACACGGGGAAGAATTGGAATCAGAAGTGGAGACTGACTTCGAGTTAGAGTCTAACAACTTTATCTTGATCAAGTTGTAGATTCTGCTGTTAATTGGGCCTCAAACCCTATTTCACCAACAATGGAGCCAACAGATTTGACTAGTCCTTCTAGTGAGCCTTCCTCTTCCTTAGAATTAAAAAACCCTACCTGTGCATCTCAAGTACGCTTATCTAGGCGAACAAGAGACCTTTCCCGTCATCATTGCCTCCTATTTAAATGACAGGGAAGAAAAAGATTTGAAAGCAATTCTAAGAAAACATAAGGAAGCCATCGGGTGGACTATGACTGATATCAAGGGATTAAGTCCAACCATCGTTCAATACCGCATCCATCTCAATGAAGACGCCACACCCAAGAGAGACGCAGCGTAGGTTAAACCCTATAATGCAAGAGGCTGTTCATGCTGAAATCATAAAACTCTTAGACAATGGGATAATTTATCCCATTTCTGATAGCCAATGGGTCAGTCCTGTCCACGCGGTCCCAAAGAAATCTGGTTTCACCGTAGTGAAAAACGAGAACAAAGAGTTGGTTCAAACTCGACTTCCCACGAAGATTCGAATTTGCATTGACTATAGGAAACTGAATGCTGCAACTCGTAAGGACCATTTTCCACTTCCCTTCATTGATCAAATGCTTGAACGTTTGGTGGTCACGAGTATTACTGTTTCTTGGACGGTTACTCGGGCTATAACCAGTTCCCTATCGCTCCTGAGGACCAAGAAAAGACTATGTTCACATGTCCATTTGGGACATTTGCTTATCGTCGAATGCCCTTCGGCTTATGCAATGCCCCAGCAACGTTTCAACGTTGCATGTTAAGTCTTTTCTCAGATATGGTGGAACGCTTCTTAGAAATCTTCATGGATGATTTCTCCATCTACGGAGATTCATTCACTCAATGTCTCCACCATCTTGAACTCGTCCTCCAACGTTGTGCTGAGAAAAATCTGACACTGAATTGGGAGAAATGCCACTTCATAGTAAAACATGGAATTGTCTTGGGTCATGAAATCTCCAAAAAAGGAATTGAAGTGGATAGAGCCAAAATTGAGGTTATTGCTAAGCTTCCCATGCCTAAATGCGTTAAGGACATTAGATCCTTCTTAGGACATGCTGGTTTTTACCGACGATTTATCAAGGATTTTAGAAAAATTGCTAGGCCCTTGACTAATCTGTTAGTTAAGGATGTGTCCTTCACTTCGATGATGAATGCATAAATTCTTGGGAGAAGCTTAAGAGTGAGCTTATTTCTGCACTAATCATATCTGCACCGGATTGGTCTAAGCCGTTGAGATCATGTGCGATGCTTCTGATTTTACCATAGGCGCTGTCCTAGGACAACGCATTGATAACAAGCGCATGTGATCTATTACTCTAGTAAGACTCTCAACGATGCACAACTGAACTATACTACGACCGAGAAGGAATTTGGCAGTAGTGTTTGCCTTAGAGAAGTTTCGTCCCTACCTACTAGGGTCCAAAATCACCGTTTTCACCAATCATTCTGCGCTTAGGTACCTCATGATGAAGAAGGATGCCAAGGCCCGACTCATTCGTTGGATCCTCCTTCTTCAAGAATTCGATCTTGAGATTCGAGATAAGAAAGGCGTAGAAAATGTCGTTGCTGACCACCTCCACGGATCCCTAATTCTCCATGCAACGAATTACCCATCAATGAGGATTTTCCTGATGAACATCTCTTAGCTATCTCTAGGGAACCTTGGTTTGCTGATATAGTGAATTACTAAGTCACAAACCAAACTCCATCTCATTGGTCCAAAAATGATGTTTACCGGTTCTTATCCCAAGTCCGGTATTTCTTTTGGGAGGAACCGTATCTTTCAAGTACTGTTCTGACCAAATTATTAGGAGATGCATTCCCGATGAGGAGGTTAAGAGTGTTTTATCCTTCTGTCACGAACTTGCATGCGGTGGACACTTTGGTCCCCGTAAGACTGCTGAAAAGGTGTTACAAAGTGGGTTTTATTGGCCCACTCTATTCAAGGATGCCTATGAATATTGCAAGACGTGCACTAGATGCCAAATGGTAGGATGGATCTCACACCGAAATATGATGCCCCTCAACCCAATTCTAGAAATAGATTTCTTTGATGTTTGGGGCATCGACTTTATGTGTCCATTTCCTAACTCATTTGGAAACCAATACATATTGGTTGCTGTGGATTATGTGTCCAAGTGGGTAGAAGCCATTCCGTATAAAACTAATTATAACAAAGTTGTCATCAAGTTTTTGAAAGAAAACATTTTTCCCGTTTCGGAACCCTCGTGCTATCATCAGTGATAATGGCACTCACTTTTGCAATAGATCTTTTGAAGCCCTTATGCGAAAGTATGCCATAACTCACAAGTTGTCCACACCATATCATCCTCAAACTAGTGGGCAAGTTGAGGTTTCAAATAGACAAGTAAAACTTATATTGGAGAAAACTGTGAATCAAAACCGGAAAGATTGGTCCTTCAAACTTGTAGATGCTCTATGGGCCTACAGGACAGCTTTCAAGACGATTTTAGGAATGTCTCCGTATAGGTTAGTCTATGGCAAACTTTATCACTTGCCCGTTGAGTTAGAGCACTGAGCCTTATAGGCAATCAAGTAGTTGAATTTCGATTTGACTAAGGCCGGTGATCTTCGAAAATTACAAATTTCTGAATTGGAGGATTGAGAAATGAGGCCTATGAAAATGCTAGGATCACTAAAGATAGAGTCAAGATTTTTCATGACAAGCACATCATCAGAAAGACATTTGTCCCTGGACAAAAAGTCTTACTCTATAATTCTAGGCTTCATCTCTTTCCAGGGAAATTGAAATCGAGATGGACTGGACCATTCGTTGTAAAAACCGTGTTTCCACACGGTGCAGTTGAGATCAGTGACCCAAGAATAGAAATGACTTTAAGGTAAATGGTCAACGCCTTAAACCTTTCTTGGAATCGGTGCCGGTAAATGAAACGGCAATGGGTCTTTTTGACCCAGTGTATCGGTAACTTTCCTCTTTTCCATTTTATTTCATGCACTTATACATTTCTTTCATACATAGGGACAATGCATGAGATAAGTGTGGGGGAGGGTTCTAACATGACTGATATTAAAAAAAAAAAATTTAAAAAGGGTGGACAATATTTTGATATATTTTTGTAGGAAATTAAGTCATTTTAAGGAATAGGAGAATCATAATTAGGATTTCTTACACTTGGTCAAAATAAGATAAGTTGTTTGATTTTTAGGGTCAGGAAGAAAATTTGTAAAAGTAATTTAGTCTTGATATTTACCTGATGACATATGCACACAAAATATACTTACACACTTAGGGTTTAAAACAGAGACTCTTATGCCTTATAAAAAAAACAAGTCTAATTATTGATTATCTAGGTGCTTTGGCCTAATCAAGCCTTAGTATTTATGCAAAGATAATTAGATAAGTTTGAAAAAAAAAGAAAAAAATGCGTATCTTCTGATTAAGCTGGGTATTTATGCCTCATGAAGCATAGATATTCACGCCCAAAAGGGGTACATCGTATAAATAAAAACCTTGATTTTGTGGCCTTATCTGCTCGAGTGTTTAAGTCCTTAGGGGTGTTTTCTCACCTGGTGCCCTAAAACTGTCCGGTTTGGGTGTCATCGACTGAATGCTCGTTACATGGGCAGATTAGAAAGCCTAATGGAATTGAGGAATAAATTTCACCAAAAATAAATAAATATAAGGCATAGGAGTTAATGTTGAAAAGCCCTTAGTAAACTTCACAGTCACGATGGTGCATACGACTCAGGGTAGACTAGATGAGAAGTACAATTTGACTCCTTACTTTAATGATGACATGTTTTTGAATAGAGACTAAGTTTAGGAATGAAAGATTTGATATTCCTATAACTTATAGATTATTTAAGCTCTCACAAATATACTTCAAATATTCTCCCCTTCAAAAAAAAAGAAGAAGAAGAAAAAGAAAAAATTAATGCTTTTCGAAAATACTAACTTTTTCTCTTTCTTTTTGGATTTTGTGGGTGTAATCCGCTAAAAACCCTCACGAGACAAAACTCGTCCTCTAGGGGTAACCTAAAGGTTTAACGGCTTGTTGCACATGCTCAGTGCAATCGCGTAACCTGCGAAAGTGGTCTAATAATTGATTCAAGTTAGTCTAATGTTTTGCTCGAGGGCGAGCAAAAGATAAGTGTGGGGGTGTGATTTGTCACATACATTGCATTTATGTTGTCACTTTAGCACACTTATTAGCTAATAAATTATATTAATAAGTTGCCTTTTTCATTGCTAAATGTAGGCCCAAATGCTCAAGGAAAGAAAAGAGAAACAAGCCCAAAAGCCCACCAAATTCTGAATTAATTCAGAATAAATTCGAAGTGAAGAAATCAGGGTTAAATCTTGGCATATCAAGAGGTTGAGAAAAATCCTCCCTGAATCGAGCGATTGAAACCACAAAATCAAAGCCTGTTTCGTCAACGGTTGGAGCAGAAACGAGAAAACCAGCAGGAGATACGGGATACTCGTCAAACCAAATGCTCCCCCCCTTTGGTGTGGCCACTTGGCCACACCAAGGTCGCGGAAACGCGGCTCAAGCCACGTTTCTGCGGCATAACAGTATCAGTTGGGGAGCGTTGCTCCCCAATCTTCCCGGGATTCGCCTACTTTGGTTTTTGGCTATAAATACCTCTTTCAGTAGAGAAAAATGCAGCGAAGACTAGATTAAGTTTTGCATTTATTTTCTTAGGATTTAGGCTCTTTGTTAGCTAGAAAGAAAGTTGTAATCTTACTTTTTAAGTTGTAGTCCAGTTTCAAAAACTTGTGAGAGAGAGAACTGAGAGCTTGTACTTGAAGATTGAAGTGACAGCAATACAAAAGTTGAGCCAATTTCTCTTCCACTTGCAGTACGGTATGGGTTACATTATGTCTTTGTTTTCTTCTTCTTTCTCCATGGATAACTAAACATCTTTCTGGGCTTACTATCGAACTCTCTCTTGCTTTTCTTCTCTCTTGTTTTTAAAAGAAAAAGACCCAATGACTCATATGAATGCCTTACTTAAAAGCCTTTCTTTTTGAAAGTGTTCTTGAAGGCACATGAGGATGGGTTTGGATGTTGAATTCACAACTCTTTCATGAACATCTCTTGAATCGTTTTTAATTATTCTTGCTTCTTCGCGCTTGATTTTTTAACATTCGATTCTCCGATTTCTTGAAGAAAAAGACTCAACTTTTCTAACATCTTATGTGCTTTACTTAAAGCTTTCTAAAAGACAACTCTAAGTTTTGCAAATGATCATCTAAGGGACTTAGCATTTTAAGAGAAGATAAACCAATTGAGTAGTAAGATAGTGAGCCCAAACTTTCTTTATTATTACAAACAACAACACAATTTCTAAGTTTTCTAAATCACCTTCTCCAAAACCTTTTCTAAAAGTTGCAATTTTCTTTCATTCATCTTCTTCTTTCCATTCTCTTTTCCTAAAAAACAAACACAATTCCTTGTTTAAAAATGAATCACCGAAAAGCTTCCATCGCATCCCTCCTTGTGGACACGACCCGTTAGCCACGAGCTACACGGTAAATTCTTGAACTCATTGGTTGTTTCTCTTTATTTTAGCAATCAATTTTAGATGGACCTAAGATACAAGTAGCGCAGTCGAAATACGGTTCCATTGCAGGGTTCCGGGGGATGACTGACATCTCGTATTGTTCATATTGTTATTGTTATTGACTACCTAGCGGTAATACCTGATTTAACGTCAGGTGATTGGGCCGTGGTTCTAGGTATGTACGAAACCCACCTAAAGCGTAAACAATATCTCTTCTACCGATTTCAATATTTAGAACTTCGATTGGCAAGTGTGATAGGCGTAGTATGTGATGCATCTATTACAGGTGATAATTGGTGTTCGACATAATTGATAATAAAACTGAAATATTATATTGATATTACAAACTGAACATAGATATATACATGTTATAATAGACACCTGATTGTACACTAGACCCTAACATGACTTATTCTTCCCACGTGATATATTTATAGACTGTGATAGACACCTGACCTACATTTGATTTCCATATAGACTGACTTTATTTTCTCTGTTCATGTTTCATATGTAATATCTATCTTTTTTCAGTACTATTTATCATTATGTACACACTGTTTATATACACGAGCACCTTCCTTTTCTTATACACTTATTAGGTCGCTTCCTGACGACCCTGGATTTGCATGTCCAGGTACTGGATATTTCATGTTATTGATTAGGTGTTCGATTGAGACTGAACATCTTGTGAGGAGCTGAAGTTTTTCTCTATCCACTCTGGCATTATTGTTTTTCTTTTCATTCCTATTGACTCTGTAGTTTTCCTGATCCTCTATACTTTGCTATCCGTTATTATTTTATTTCTATTCATATGTCTCATGTGTGGATGTTTATATGTGATATGCAGTGATGTTAATTTACCATAGTGATTATATAGCTTATTCAAGTTACTTTAGGCTTAGCATATATGCGTGGGGTATTTTTCTCGCGTATATACTCGCTGACTCTCGTCGCAACTCGATTCCCACGTATTTGGGAAGCGGGGCATGATAGGGTTTTCTTGGTATCAGAACTAAGTTTACTCAGAAAGGACCTATTTCATACCAGTAACTTAAAACAAACTATAGTTACACTGCAATGTACACATACTATCCATACAATGATATTGACTCCACTTAGAATTGATTGTCCTCCCTTTGAAAATCCATCTCTTTGATCTTTCGATCTCTCTGATTGCATCTCTTCTTCTAGAGTAATCTTGGTTCCATCTTGATTCCTGTTCTTCTTGTCGATTCTATTTTTTGATCTTATCTCTTGGAATTGGTTACTCTATTTTAAAACTAGTAGTAGAGATCAGAGCACGCAGCAGAAGCATGGTGGGCCCATGATATAGTGAGGAGTGACGTTGAAGATTTATCTTCTCTTTTAACTTAAATTTTTATTATTCCCTGCTTTATTAAAATTTCAAGGATGAAATTTTTATAAGGTGGGAAGAATGTAATACCTCTATTTTTGAAATACAAGATCTAATAATGAATAACAGTAATTTTTATTGCATGCATTTTGTTTTAATTATTAATTTTGTTATGTATTATTATTATGATAATTACTATTGGTAATCATTATTATTGTTATTGCTAATATCTTTGTGTATTATTATTATTCTTATATTGATATTATTGATATTTATTTTGTGTATTATTCTTAGACAAGCGCACTTCTTGCCCCTATTTTTCTCTTCTTTTTTCTTTCATTTTCTTATTCTTTATCCTAAGCTCAATCCAAACCCAACTAGCCATTTTCATATGCTTACCCTTACCATAAGCCCATTATCATTCCTTCTATTTTTCTTTTATTTAAGCCAGAACCAACCCAAAACCTATTACCCAATATCTAATTTAAATCTTATCTCAATTCAAATCCTAACAAAAATCATAACTAATTCTAACTTACCTAAATCTACATTCTATTTTCAAAATCACAATCTAAACTAATTCTATTTCAAAATAAAATCTTAACTAATTCTATTTTAATCCTTATCTTATCAACTAAATCCTAAATCCTAACTATGCAATCTATATCTTAACTACCTAATCACTAACCCTATATCTCTCTCTCTCCCTATATTTAATCCTATCTAATCATATCCATCAAATCTAAATTTTAAGCAACCCAATTCTCATATATCCTAACTATCAACTATCAAAATCTATAGTTATCTTAATTAAATGAAAATCTTAACTAACTTAATCTCTCATTATCTCCTAATCCTAACCATCTAATCTTAAATTATCCTACTTTTAACTTTATAATCATAACCAATTAACATCTCCTACATAAATATCTAATCCTAAATCAAAACCCTAACCTAATCTTCTCTTACGTTTGTTGGCAGCTCCAACCCACCATACGACCTCCTCTTTCTTCTTTAGCGAGACCCCGACGGTAGCTCTCGATACCCTGACATCCTCGCGGCCTCCGTCTCCTCTGTCGTCGAACTCTCCATGGCCGGCCGTGAGCTTCTCCCCCTCCGCAGCTTTTGCCTCCTCCAGCGAGCTCCACCGCGACCTTCTCTCGACCATGTCTCTCCTACACCGTGAGTGTGCCCTCTCTCCCTCTCTATTTTTATGTTATTATGTATGTATTTATGTAGGTGTATTTGTGATTGGGTGTGTATAAATTATTATGTGATGGTACATCTGTGGATATGTGTTATGTGTGCATGAAGGTGTGCATGTTTGTTGTATATATATATGTAAGAGTGTGTATATATGCATAAATGTATGCATAATTATAAGTGTGTGAGTATTGTGTATGCCTGGGTGTATGCATGATTATGTGTATGTATGTATATACTCGTGTGTGTGTGTGTGTAGGGGTGTGTACAGGTGTATTTATGTATTGTGTGGCTATATACGTTTAGTTATATGTTACAGCGATGCAGACCTGCTTGTGCGCTCCGAACCCGGTAATAGAAGACCCAGATCCGATCTGAATTTACGTACGTTATGGACCCGATACACAGTCAATTCGAAGATCGATCTATGGGATGATCCGTAGATCAGTACTGATTCGTGCAGTGAAGACCAGACAGTGATTTGGTTCCAAAATCGTACATTTCATGTGAGTTTTTTATTGGTCTATTTCAATTTTAGCGTTTTATCTTAATGTTTCATGCGCATGTATATATTATTCTGCATTGTTCTGTTCATGTTGGTCACTATTGTTACATTGTGATGCTCTGATATTATTTTATTGATATATCGTTACACTGTTACTAATAGTATTGTCGATTCGTTCCATTATTCTAGGCAGATGAGTATTAGTCTTGATCCTCCTCATTAGTAATAACCAGAATAGAATTTAATTGTAAAGTTAAAAAATAATTAATGAGATTGCTTTATTGATAGATTTGATCAGTAGACTATATTAGGGCGAGACTGGATCTGGAGATGGAGAATGAATTGATACATTGTTGATGTGTGTGTATGTATGTGTGTGTATGCAGAGTTAGTATCTTAGCACTAAGATGTGGTGACTCATTTTATCGATAGGTAGCATTATTTAATTTATTAGCTCTGTTGATGCTTGAATTATTATTGGAGAAAAGATTGACTTAGAATTAAGGAGTGTAGACTAGATTAATATGAATTAATAGAGCACATGGATATATAGTGGATTCAATAACCTGTTACTGAGATATTCTTGTCCTATCATTTCATTATAGATTATTTACCATTTCGGATTCAGAATTATTTGTGGTATATCTTTGACTGTGACTTGACTGGACCTAGTGATTAGCCTAGTTCATGTTTGTGGGATGAGTGGTACATTTCATGTAAAGTATTATGAGGCAACTGTTGGTAATTAGTTAGATATGAATCTTTTTAAATATTGAGGACTGATAGAATATGATACTATTTTACTAGAAGACTGAATCTACCTTGATGTTTGGAACTATGTATAGACTTAGTTATATTTGGAGTTGACCTGAGATGTATATTATTTATGTTAGATATTGTGATAACCTTGAATAGAAGTGATAACATGTGATGATCTTACTGTTATTCGATGGTGAGGATATGACTAGACATAGCTGACTGTTTATGCGAGACTCTGATATACTGGTGACTAGAAAATGGATATACTGATAATATAAAGGATTAGAGTAAACTGACAGGAATGAGATAGCTGATTATTGATTTATTGAGGTGATAGTTACCATATCAGATACTTTGACATGGATTGATACTTAATGTTCATGATGATTGTATTGGGACTATTGGTTGATGGATCAATTACTACTGTATTTTAGTGCAGATGGATGAGATATTGATCAGTTCTAGATGAGGCGATCTATTGAGCCGTATCTGGGCTTGTTATTGTATTCATGTTATTCAAAATTACTGGAAAAATATTGTCAGACCGTAACACATGTATTGTTCCATTGTTCTATCGTTTACACTGTAATATTGTCTGCATTGTTATTGTTACATCATTGATATTGTTACTGTCACCATAGCGTCCTAGTAATCGAAATAACATGCATATTGATTGTTCTAAATAATAATATAATAGACAACTTATACCGGGATCGGAAAATTGATGGAGGAGGCAGCGTCTGTTTTGGGTGGACCTAGGATACAGGTTGCGCAGCTGAGATACGGTTCCATTACAGGGTTCCGGCGGATGACTGAGATCTCGTATTGTTCATATTGTTATTATTATTGACTACGTAGCCATTAGACCTGGTTCAATGCCAGGTGATTGAGCCGTGGTTCCGGATATGTACGGAACCCACCAAAAGCATAGACAATGTCTCTTCTACTGATTTTAATAACATAGGACTTCGATTGACACGTGTGATAGGCGTAGTATGTGATGCGTCTATTACAGGTGGCAATTGATATTCGCTGATATAATTGATAACAAACTGAAATATTATATTGATATTATAGACTGAACATAGATATATAAATGTTATAATAGACACCTGATTGTACTCTGGACCCTAGCATGACTTATTCTTCCCACATGATATATATATATATAGACTGTGATAGACACCTGACCTGATTGACATTTGATTTCTGTATTGACTGACTTATTGCTCTCTGTTCATGTTTCATATGTTATATCTGTCTTTTTTCAGTATTGTTTATCATTATGTACACATTATTTATATGCATGAGCACCTTCTTTTTTTCTTACACACTCATTAGGTCATTTCCTGATGACCTTGGATTGCACGTTCAGGTACTGGACGTTTCATGTTATTGATCAAATATTCGATTGAGACCGAACATGTTGCGAGGAGCTGGAGTTTTCCTCTATCCACTCTGGTATTATTATCTTTCTTTTCATTCCTATTGATTCTGTAGTTTCCCTAATCCTCTATACTTTGTTATTAGTTATTATTTCAATCTTTATTCATATGTTATCATGTGTGGATGTTATATGTGACATTGCAGTGATGTTGATTACCATAATAATTATATAACTTGTTCAGGTTACTTTAGGCTTAGTGATATGCGTGAGTTATTTTCCTCGCGTATATACGTCACCGACTCTCTTGCAACTCCGTTCCCACGTATTTTAGGAAGCGGGGTGTGACAGTTTCTGTGTTGAATTATGGAAATCGAGAGCTGTACTCTCGAGCTCATTATGTTGTGATTTTTGAAATTTTATATATGGATAAGTAGGCGATGTCAAGCTAAAATATTTTTTATTGCATGAGTAATTGTTGAGTTTTGATATATTACGTATTTGGATTGAGATAAGCCATGTAAGTTGATATTGATATATGTCGTATTTGGGCAAGTGACAAATATAGGGAAGATGCTGCCGAAATTTTAAACTTTTATACGATAAGAAATTTTTTTTAAATTGAGGATTTGTGAAGGACTAATATAATAAACTCTGGGACAGTTATAGGAACGTACCTTACATCGGTGAGTTTCTCATCGTCCTATCGAACATCTTGATACAAACTGTACCTATCCTCTCAATATGGCATGTGTGTAAATCTCCAAATAATACCAAGCCTCTATCTAGTTTCCAAAACTAGCAAGCCACTCCCACTTGAGACAAATATGATAGATAGCACCCGTATCTAAAATTCACTCAAACACTTCTGAGTAGCAAACTGAAAGAGTAATAGAGAGAAAACACTGAAGAGTCAGAATCAGTTCCATCATCCGCCTGTGCGATGTTTGCTTCTGTTTTCAGTCCCTTCTTCTTCTTGAGCCTTGGACCATCGATTTCTAATGTGCTTCTTCCTTACAGAAAGCACATTGATTTTTTCTCAATTGTGATTACCGGTCTTAGACGTATCAATATCTCTCTATCCTTCTAATGATTGAAACTAATTTCTCTGTAGTCCACACCCCTGCTGTGTACTATTGGAAGAAGACGCCTTGTCCTTCCTCCTCACCTCGTGATTCACAAGAGTAGCCGACACATCATTGGAAGGCTTACCATTGATCAAGGTTAGAATGAATGTCTCATACTCTTTACCTAAAAGAGAACTCAATTGAATCAACGCCTTGTCCTCGTCTTTAATCATCTCATCCATGTTAGCTAGGTCTGCAAAAAGCTTCGTATAGTTGTTCATGTGCTCACCAATAGAGATCTTATTCTTCAACTGAAAGCGGTAAACCTTCTCTGCAAATGCAAGTGCTTATCAATGCTCTTTATCAAATACTTGCTCTCAAGGGTCTCCCAAATATTCTTTGCAGAAGTCTCTGTCATCACATGATACTTAATGTCTTGTCAAATAAGACTTAATGATACCACACGCCGTTTGATTCATCTTATCTCAATCCTTCTCTGAAGTCTCTGTTGGTTTCTCTTATAAAAAGCAGCATATTTTTTAAATTTTGCTCGTTTAGTGCATCCATCACCTCACATCTCCACATACTGAAGTTGTTCGTGCCATCAAACTTCACCATATCGATTTTCGACCGTGAGTGTTCACAATCTTCACCGTAGACTGATTAACCCCGTTTATCTCCTCTAGAAAAAATGCCAACTATAATGCGAAAAACCAATAAAAAACTAGATAAAGATCGAATATTTACCTCTAAGTGAAATCCTAGACGAGTTTTCGAATGATCTACTCCACCCAAATCGATCCCAACAAACAAAACCTACGTTGTTCTGAGATTTACACGCGATCTGACGAACAGACAAACGTCGCTCCGAGATTGACATACGATCTTTGCCAAACAGACCACGGCGTTCTCAGAATCGACACACGATCCCTAGCCAAACCTAGGATGCTCTGATAATACTTGTTGCGCCTTTCGGAGGAATCCAATACATGCCAATCACCAAGTTCAAAGTTTCAACGCTGAGTTAATCACCAAACAATTATAGCACGGACCAAACAATCAAGGAAAGAAACAAACGAGATTTTAACGAGGTTCGACAATTTTCCTACGTCCTCGAGACAGCAGGGAGAAGATATTATATAATCAACAGAGTTATAAGAATTACAAAGTGATCTGAAGATTCAACTGATCAGGACTGATCCAAATAGAGAAACTACGCAATTTGTCATAGAAATCTCTCAAACAAACTAACTCTAGAACAAATCACTCTCTCTCAAGGTTATAAATAAGGGTACAACACCCTTCAATATTTAACCAGAGAATCCACAAAGAAAGAAAGCCTAAAACTCTGAAATCGGATTAGAATTCAAATCAAAAAAACCAATCAAGAAAGCGCCAGAATACCACGGCTATCGACAGCTCCAAGAGGCCTGTCAACAGACTGAGATAACCCAACTCTCATGTTCTTCCTGTAATAGACTGAGCTTCATCTGTCGACTGCAATACAAACGTCTGTCGTCAACTGCAATACAAAAGTTTATCGACTGCATTACTGACAAACTCCAAGTCGTTTGTTGGCATATTCATGTATCCTGCTGTTGACTGCCACCTAGTGCATGTCAAATTGTTTACTCTTTTCTTTTTTTCACTGTGTTTCTTGTGCACTTCGAACTCTAAATTTCTCTGAGCTATCCAATTAGGTTTGAAAACTTTAATTTTTATCTCTTTCCCTGCCGTAGCCTCCTCCTCCTCCTCTTTTCCCATCCACCGGGGTCTTTGTTTTTCTTATTAATATATTTTATTTTTATTTGTCTTATTTTTTAAAAAAGAAGAAAGAAAAAAAGATAGAAAAGGAAAGAGACAAACAAGAGTTATAATAACAGAACCAGGCTCATTTATGGATGCACAAGAAAGACAAGGAACCTAGCTCATTTATGGGTGCACAAGACAGACAAGGAGAGGTCCATATTATTTACCAAAAAGAATATATATATTAAAAAGTCCATGATGAGATTGATTTTTTATACCTTGAATTAAATAAAAGCAAAAGGGTACTATCAAGGGACTTTAGTTTGTTGGACCCAACCTGGGACAAACAGATGCCAGCATCTATTCTTGAAAGTGATTGCGGGCCCCAAGTGCCCATAAATAATATCTCCAATTTTCCCCCATACTTTACCTAGTTTACATTACACTACCAAATCCGTTTAAATTTGGGCCCAGATGCAATATGACCTGCAATTACCTCTTTTAAATTTTAATAAATTTGAGTTTGCACCAACTAATAGAAACAACTGTTTTGTGGGTTTGTGGGGCCCACCTTGCTTATCTGTTTCCGTGCAATTTGAGACAGCAAAAACTAGTCACCGCTCCGGCCTTAAACTCTTGAGGAATCTCAGCTGTTTGGTTGCTCGGAAGTGGTTAGAAGTGAGAAAGTGGAAAGTAAAATTTTTTTTTTAGACTATGAGAATGTGTAGTTTTTTCGATATTTAGATGATAGTTGAGAAGTATAATTAGAAAAGTGTAATATTTTTTTTTGATGTTTGGCTGGTAATGTGGAAGTGAAAATGAAACGGCTGACCACAAGTTGACCGTAAAATAATATTAAAATAAAAATTAATATGAAAAAATTTGGACTATTAATTAGAATGCAAGTAAGATTGTATGACCACAAAATTAACTGTTTTGAACTATAACTTATTACAAATGAGATTTACATGAGCACAAAATTAACCGTAGCACCTTAGAAGTGAGAAAATGATAGTGTAAAAAAGAAAAGAGAAAAAATAAAAGAGTTTTTTTTTTTTTTCGATATTTGAATGGACTGTAAAAATGAGAAATAACACTTCCAACTTTCTCGCTTCCGCCCACTTGAATCCAAACGGCCCCCTTGGGTCTGTTTGGATTTAAGGAATTGGTGTGATGTGAAGTGGAAGTAGGAAGTAAGATTTATTTCCTTAGGAAAAAGGGAAATGAGTAGTAAGTTTTCTGGTGTTTGGATGGTTTGTTGGAAAGTGTGGTTTGGAAAATGTTTTGTCGTTTCCGGTGTTGGATGGTAATGAAAAGTGAAAATGGAAAAGTTGACCACAAAGTTGACCGCAAAATAATATTAAAATAAAAATTAATTAAGAAAAATAAAAAATAGATTGTAATTAGAATGCAAGTGAGATTTACATGACCAAAAAATTAACTGTTTTATGCTATAACTTATTATAAATGAGATTTACATGACCACAAAATTAACTGTAGCACTCTGGAAGTGAGAAAATGGTTGTGTAAAAGAGAGATGAAAAAGGAAAAGGGGGTTTCTTATTTTCCTTTTCCGGTGTTTGGATAGATAGGGAAATGAGCAATTATACTTCCCCACTTCCTCACTTCACTCGGATTCCTTACATCCAAACACGCCCTTTAACACAAGGCACATGGCCCAGTCTCGAATGACATCTTTTGGATTTATCCTAATACCACTGAGCTAACTAGCTAGGTCTTAGACTCTTATGTGGCTGTTATCTTATTGAATTAGAAAGGCAAATATTTCTTTTTCTTTAATTGTTTCGGTAGCCACCTAAATTTGTAATCTAAACTCCAATATTCATGGAACTTTCACTTAATTTAATAAGTTTTTCATAAAGCTTAAACACAATATTTTAAAACTGGTATCTTGAAGTGTAAAAAATTTCTTCATATGTTTTTTATTTTTTTAATTTGTAGCATTTGTACATCATATGCTATTAGGCACAAAAAAGTGGACTTTTTTGTATATATATTAGAATGAGAGAGCAAGTTACTAGTTCAACATAATAATAAAAGTCTATTTTTAAATTATTCTAAATCCATTATAAAACACTTTTTCTTTCTGTAAACGCAGATCATGTCGCCTCTTTTACGTACACATAAAATTTTAAAACAGAACTGTTCATAAGTATTTACATGACCGCTGAAATGTTGAACAATTAAGAACGTGTTAAAAATACATGCGTTGACTATAACATGGCGTTATTGGCCCATAGGTCCATTACTCTAGTTTTGATGATGATTAACTCATGTAGTTATAATATTAATGATCTTGTGTTAATTAAGTTTCAGATACTCAATCAAGATCTTAATTGGTGTTTAACTTCTTCAAGTTAAGACATCTTGATTCAAGAACTCAAACATAAAATCATATCAAGAACTCAAGAAGGAGTTTAACTCAAGGAATCAAGTTTGGATCAAATCAAGATGAAGAAGAATATTTATTCAACAAGAAGATTTGAGTTTAGAATATGTTTAGATTTGTGTACAGTTTGCTCAAGCTTACACACACAAGTTTAATATTAATTTTTGGCTTTTGATTTAACCCATTTCGATTTAACTAGAATATATTTTGATTTTTTTGAGTTGAATTCTCAAAACAAGTTCATATATTTTATATGTGTATTGAATTCTATCTATACACATTGGTGCTTCAAAAGAGTTTGAGAAACTTGTTTGTATTTATACAATTTTTGAAAAAACTTATTTTTTTATTTAGTTTAGTTTTGGAAATTTTTATATAATTTATGTTTTCAAAATGATATTTAATATCTCAAAAAGAAGTTCACTTGTTTGCAATATGTGTTATTTTCACACATATTTGTGCTCATATATATTTATAAGAACTTATTTTTATAAATTATAGAGAAATTTATTAGGATTTATAATAATTAAATGCAAATTTTATCAAGTTTTGGCTCAAGGCTGGCCGACAGGGTGTGTGACAAGCAAACTGCTTGTGCACATGCGGTCGATCGGACAATCGACCGGACATGCACACAAGCAAATGCTTGTACACACGGCCAACCGGGCGGTCCACTGCTTGATAATGAGCTAAGTAGGTCGATCGCTAGTTGTGCAGAGCAAATTGCACTATTTGGATGGTTGATTGAGCGGTCGAC